>CABHPP010095171.1:0-30741 GCA_902168425.1 Peromyscus attwateri
GGCATTGTTGCGACGCGCAACTCCCCGTTACTCGGCCTGGAATACCCAAGTCGTCTGTACAAACAGCCCGCATACACCGTGTGTTCCGGGAAGAAATCAGAAGGCCACTCCGTTCTGCTCAGTTCGCGTGCACGCGCGCGCGTGTGTTGTGTTTTCCTTGCAAAGAATGGAACTGGCATGAGTTCATCTCGAGTTAGTGGGGGTTACAGGCCGGGACTGCAAAGCGAGCTCCTCCTGCTGTCCCTCTAGTTGCATTGCTGCAGTCCCCTTGCTTCTTGCACAAGGGAGGTGTGTGTGTGTGTGTGTGTGTGTGTGTGTGTGAAGAGTTGATTTCAATACCTCGCAGCGCGATTCTCACTGAGCAAACAGCATGCAATGCAAGGCATTCATCTCTGAAAGCCCGAGTGCTTGTTAATGGAGAACGGCTTCCATTGAAGCCCGGGGTAGGCGGGTTACATGAATCTGGCGCATCCAGCAGCACAGGAAATAACTCCCGCTGCGAGTGAGGTTGCATAACTATAGCGCAGGAGATGCCTGTGTAGCACGAACTCAGCCCAACGGAGGCGGAACGATTGTTGGATAGGCAGCTGTCACGTTTGCATTGTCAGAGGACAATGTATGCAGTCGTCCCAAAAGGTCTTTTTTGCATAAGAACCTTCTAGGGTTGAGGGCTGGAGCCTGGGATCTTTGTGACTGAAGGGCTAAGAACTCCGGGCTCTATAAAATTATCTTGTCTCCATCTACGAAGTCAGCCTATGTACAAGATGGCCTGGGGGACTGAATTCCAAGCGCTCCCAAGTTCCCGTCACGTCTCCCCAGGCGGTTCTGCTCTAGGCTTCTCACTTTGTTCTCAAGTTTACATGACCCCTAGGGAAGGAAACTTGCAGCTCCAGCCACCTTGAGGGATAGAACAATTCCAGAGGAAGAAGAAAGTGAGAGGGCCTCCCAAGGAAACCGACACTCTCCTGCCAAGGGTTTCCAGGAAGCTTCAGAATTGCTGCTCTCCGGATGAGTACACACTGGTGTGCTAACAAGATTGTGCACATAGGAATGCCTCAAACATAGGAGTATGTTTGAGGAAGGAATGAGAGCGCTAACCCAGCCAGCCGTGCACAAAAATCCATACCGTGGATCATTGAGGTTTCTTTATATAACTGCCTTCCGGCCACGTCTGCCGGGTTGTTCTTCTTCGGAAGGAGGAAGGAGCAGTGGTGAGGATGGGAAAGAGAAGTGAGTGGAGCCTGGGATGAGATCTCTACCCGTACCATTTTGAACTTGATTGTGATATGAAGAACCTGAACCCCAGAGTGCTGGTGCTAGTCTGTCCTCCAAGTACTGCCACTAACTGACTTTGCCCACTCAAATTGAAATCAATCTGGGTCTGACTGGCAAGGAAGGGCCTATAATTCCAGATAATGAGGGGAATGAGGCAGGAGGATTGCAAGTTCACGGTCTGCCTGGGTTATAGAACCAGTTCAAGACCAGCCTGGTTAACTTAGCAAGACCCTGTCTCAAAATAAAAATTGTACATTAAAAAGAAGCCAAAGATCTGGCCTGGTAGTAGAGTACCTGGGGAATATACATGAAGTTCTGGGCTAAGTCCCCAATACTGAGGTGGGAGGGGAGAGCTTGAGTAGGTCAAATCCCTCTTAGACGGTGCGTAAGCAAGTCACTTAAACTCTGCCTAGTGCTGTGAGATAATAGCACCTGTTTCGTGGAGGTTTTATGTGGATTACTGGGATAGCAACACACATAAAGAACTTAGAACAAATTCAGAGGTGATAGCAGGTCCAGTTCTCACTATGATTTTGTAAGACAGGTATAAATCCCACATCGCAGTGCTGGCATGTGAAGGTTAAATGTGAAGCTCTCGGTAGTGGGTAGTGTCC
Organism: Peromyscus attwateri; assembly: GCA_902168425.1. Lineage (NCBI taxonomy): Eukaryota > Metazoa > Chordata > Mammalia > Rodentia > Cricetidae > Peromyscus > Peromyscus attwateri. The sequence continues at coordinate 1,890 of CABHPP010095171.1, forward strand.
ATTCAACAAATAGCCATCTGTCATCTTCTGTGGACCCCAGCAGACACATGACCTGGCCCTCAGTAAGCCTTCAACAGTGATAACCATCAGAGTTATGATTAAGGACCAAGTTGGCCATGTGCAAGGCAGCTTTCACTTTTGAGCAGGCGCAGCTGGCTGAGGCTCCTGTGCAGCACAGAAATAATCAGACTCAGCTCTTGGGGAAGATGAGAAAAATGGCTTTGTTTACCATACACCTAGCAATGTCCTCTCCACTTATACAGAGAGAGAGAGCTTACTGAAAGGCTCAAAATGTGGTCAACAGCCTAAAGTAATACTCCTCAGCTTATTCTCTGCCCTATGGACAAGACACGGTAGCCAAGCCATCAACTCCTTTTAGTTAGGATTCTTCTGTGTCCATTTTAAGAGGACATTTGTAGGTCCCACAACTTACCAGTAGTTGATGATGTTTTATATATATATATATATATATATGTGTGTGTGTGTGTGTGTGTGTGTGTGTGTGTGTGAATATGTATGTGTGAATATGTATATATGTATGTGTATATGTGTGTATATATATCCCTGGTCTAGGCCCGACCTATATAAAATATATATCTTTAAATATTATATATAATATATAAAATGTATGTGACATTATATATCTTATATATTTATGATATATACTATAATATAAAGTATATATATTTTTTAACTGTGGAACAGAAATGATCTTACAAGGATGCTCAGAGCCCAGCATCTGGGTCTCTTGATGTATAAGAGATAAGGCAATTGATTGGTCAGCGCCCTGGAGGTGGCTCCAGCATGGGGTTTGTTCCCACATGGCTGAGAGGGGCAGGCAGCATGTCCCACACTGGTGGTGACGGGTGTGTGGTGATGTGTGGCAGGAAGACTCTGCTGCTGCCGGCTCTTTCAACTTCAGCCCATGGTTAAGGACATTGGATGCCTCCAGGCAGAGTTTGCTGCTGAGCAAGACTGGGAACAGTTCCACCAGCCTCGGAACTGCTCTTAGTCTTGGTGGGTGAAATGGGCGAGTTGGCAGAACTCTTTCTGTGGAAGTCTGATTTAGAGCTTGCTCCTCAAGCTTGCTCCTCTGGCTACCAGAGGAACAAGAAGCCCTTCAAGAGGAGCTTAGTGACGACCTCGTCTACCTGGTTGCATTTGCAGCCCGTTGTCATACTGCTTTACCTCAAGTAGTAGTCTCCAAAATGGACACCAACTAATGATGTTACCTAGTCCATCTGTCCAGAGGTTCTGCCTGCAAGTCCACAGACTTGCCCCGTGGGACCATCTTTGATGACCAGGCTGTGGGGTGCTGCAGACCCTGCCCCTGAGATGAGAAACCAGGACTCCACCTAGAAACGCAGTGTCTGAACAGCAGAGATGGACTTGTTGCGGTCTGGTCTTACTAAACCATGAATCTGCAGCCCAAGAGTCTCCAAAGGATAGTCTCCTGGTGTTTCTCTTTCAGCAAATGGTTTAAGGAAAAAAGAGAGAGAGACAAGCAAAGGCGATATACGAGACCTTATTTGCATCCTGATTTGAAAAATATTTTAAGATAGATGATTGGGGAATATTGAATACTACCTAAGGATTTGATGAAAATAAAGATTGTCCTTTATGGCTATGTTTATTAAATCCTTATTTTTCATATATGTAAACTACAACAGTACAATTTAAATGATATGGTATCTAACAGTTACTTCAAAATAAAAGTCGTAAGAGACTGATGATGCAAGATTGGCTATAGATAAGTATATTTTTTTCACTAATTTTTATATTGAAATCTTCCACTATAAAGGTGTTTTCCTCAAGTCTTCTGTGAATGCTTCTTTTTGTACTTCTTTACCAAAGTACTGAGGATCAAACTCAGAATCTGTGTGAACTAAGTAAGTGCTGTACCTCTGACTCTCTCTCCCCAGCCCTGTGACTGGTGAGGCCGGTTTGTAATATGGCCAACAACTCTCCTTTTTTTAGAAATACGCCAGGCCCTTCACAGCCTTCCTCCCCTTTCTTTGCAAGCACCTTGTCATCCTGTCTCCTAACACATCCTTAACTAAAACCACTGCTCTAGCCAGCACCAAAGGGACAGACTCAAATGTGTGTCAGATCCTAAAGACATCACGGTGGTACCTTAAGTTCCAGCTCTGTACACTTGCTGCTGGCCAAGGATTCTAAGGCTAAGTTCAGGTTCTTCAAGGGAGGGGATGTTTGTATTTTTCCCAGGTGGGGTGGGGATGGTGGTAGTAGAAGGAGGATGGCCACAATTGCTGGATCCCACAGGTGGCTAGCTCTCTGTACTTTGTCCTGGGCTTCTTAAAGTTAGCCACACCCATTTAACACCAACCAGTTAAAGGGGAGTGGCCGTAACCTGAATATTTAAGTCAAAGGAATCCTTCCCTCCCTAAGATGCTTTTTGTTACATTTGTCATACCAACAGAAAGGAAACTGGAATAATTATGAGTAGTGCCAAGAGCCAAAGAGAGAGGGGAAAAAAAAAAACATGATTGTCAAGTGAGGCCAGGACAGGATAATTTCAGAAAAGCTACGTCACAGGTGGGTTCTAAGTTTCGGGCGGGTAATTGTCCCAGTTTTGTTAATACATTGCTTGTCAACTCAACAGGATCTAGTATTACCTAAAAGACATGTCTGTGAGGGGTTTTCTAGGTTAGGTAAACTGAGGTAGAAAGACCCACTTTAACTGTGGGTAGCACCACCTCACAGGTTAGGGTCCTGGACTGAATATAAAGAAGAAAGCTAACTGAGCACCAGTACCCATCACTCTCTGCTTCTTGCTTGTAGATGCAATGTCACCAGTTGTCTCAAGTTCCTGCCTCTGTGTCTTCCCTGGCAGGATTGGCATAGCCTGATACTATAAGCTTTGCTTTCTTAAACTGTTTCTCTCAGGGTATGTTGTCACAGCAGTGAGAAACACAGCTCGTAGAGGTGACGAGGATGGTAAATGGTGCCCTCTCCTCTGCCCTCACCCGTCTTCCCACTCCACTCCATAGGAACCATCTTTCCTATGAACTCAGAATTTGTCTTCTGAGGTTCTTTCTTTTTTGCCTTTACTATTTATACATTACTGTTAACGCATTAATGACCTTTTTTGCTAGTTATCTTTTTTTATGAATGTATATTTGTTTCCTCGGTTAAACTTTAAGGAACTTGAAAACAGGCTACGTTTCCTGTTTGTTTGTTTGTTTGTTTGTTTGTTTGTTTGTTTGTTTTTTCCAGTGTTCTTTTAAGCAATGGTTTTAGATAATAGAGCTTCCGAGGTAGAAGATTGTGCTGAGGTCTTATCTACATATAAAAGTGAAGTTGTGTTGCCTGGTTCTGGGCTAAAACCAGAAGTTCCTCACACTTCCTACTGTACTGGAATATATGGCGGTTCAGCATTTCACACACTGTGTCTGGTACTCTTCACTCTCAGCTGATATTTGCCCACTTGGCAAGCCTGAGAGGCGAGAGCCATGCCAACACGTGAGGTCCTCTTGGTACTTAAAGGACGAGTCCCTTCTACTCCCCAAAGCCCCCACCAGCACTGCTCCTTTGCAGTTGTTAGTCATCAGAGTTTACAGTTTGACTGGTTCTTAAAGGACGCCATTTTCATGTTGCAATACGCTTTGTATAATCTCTCTCTCTCTCTCTCTCTCTCTCCTTCCCTTTCTCCCCCTCCCTCATTCTCTCTCCCTCCCCTTCTTCCCTCTTCCTTTCCTTCTTCCCTCCAACCCCTCCTTTTTTCTCCCTCTCCCCTCCCTCTCTCCCTCCCTCCCCCCTAGTTCTTTCTTCCTCTCCCCTCCTTCCCACCCTCCCTCCCTCCCTCCCTCCCTCTCTCTCTCTCTTTCCTCTTTTCTGTAGTATAATCCATCTCTTGACTAATGAGCCCTACCCCGCAGTGGAATTGCTGAACAGTAACCACGGTTCTAAATAGTTCCCTTGCCTCTAGCGTGGGTCTCTCTTCTTCACTGAGTTTCCGTCTTTTTCCAAACTAATGTAAAGCATGAAAGGCAAGTGTGCTATTTTCTTTTTCTCCCTAAGGACTGCAATTGTTAGTCTGGTTGTATCCGGTATGTGTGGAATCAGTTTACTTTTAATGCTATAACTGCCTTTTACAGGAAGTTTCCACAGGCTTCGGATGAGGACAAGGGAAATGATCAGTCTGAGATTTCCTTTCTGTTCAGTGTAATCCTAGCAGGGAGGATGCTTAGCAGAGCCTGTGCTACTGAACAGAGCACTCCCCTCTACCACTGTCCTCCCAGACGGCTGCAGCATTCCTACTCTAGAAAGGTTATATTCCCTTATAACCGTCATGAAGGGTTGAATATGCATCATAACACATTTCTGAGGCTATGTGCATGCAATACAGATTTATTAATGGTATAAGAAAAGAGTCTAGGTAGTTCTTAGATTTTTGTTTTATAGCATCGACTTCTCCTTTAGTGAGTAATAATTAACCTTTGTATAGGATCTTAGTGTCCTTTAGGACCTAAACTTCTATGTCTTTGCCTGGTAAATATTATTACTAACGATAAGTTATAGAGATTTGGGATTGAAAATCAGGGAGGTTAAACTATTTGTCACGGGGTTCTACAAGTAGTAAAGATGTAGTTGGAGCAGGAAGTGAAATCACGTGCTTCAAAAGCCTCTCTCTCTCTCTCTCTCTCTCTCTCTCTCTCTCTCTCTCTCTCCCTCCTATGTGTTTCAGTATTTTATAGAATATTTTGAATATAGACTCCTAGATAGGATATGCTTCCATTTTGAGTCATTGTTCTTTTGGATGGTGGTTTAGCAGGAGAATGCTAGCTTTAGATAAAAGGGGATTAAATTCCTTGGTTGTTATCAGTTGCCTTCTATGGGTCTCAAGTTTCCTTATGCCATCAGCTCTCAGGGTGGACCCCAGAGACTTCTGAGGTCTCTTTTATAAATTAGTAGCTAAATTAGAGCCTTAGTAGCAAGCATCCTTCCATCAAAGGCAAAAGCATCTGGGTATCTGGTATCTTTGGGCGGTGTTAGCAGCATTAACAATCATGGTGGCTGGAAGCCATGTGTGGCTATTTATTCCTGGGGATATTAGGGACATTTCAAGTGCTCAATAGACACATAAACTTAGTGGACAGTCAGTATAGAACATGTCTATTATCACAGGAAGCTCTCTTGGACACCTTAGAGTATAGATGTGTTGCTATAAATAATACAGGGGCTTCTTTTGTTATTAAAACAGACATATAACAATGATTATGCCTTCAAATGTGTTATTACTGGCTTGAACAGGGACACTGGATTCCCTCTCTTGATATCCTATTATCTATTCATTTCCACTCACTAAAGGTGAAAAAGAGGATAATTTCATAATTAAGGTCTTTAATAAGCCCACAGGAGGTATCTCTCTGTTGGGGAACAGAAATTCACTGATTTATTTCTTTTATAAAAATACTTAAAGCATCCATCCTTGCTACTCAAAGCTGCAAAGCATCACCTGAAGTTTGTTAGAAATGTCAGCTCCTAGCCTCCACCTCATCCTCACTGGATTAACAATATTCCCCAGAGAACGCATCTGCACATTGGTGTTTATGAAGTCCTCTTGCAAAAATGAATCTGTGGATAGTAGTGTCCTTTGCTAACACCGACGGGAACATTGTGTCTCACACTTGCCGGACTCTGAGAATACAAAAATGTAAGGCAATCCCATCACTGATCATCTCCTTTCCTGGTCCCTCCAAGCAGAGCCTTTGCTCTGTTGTTCTTTGCCCTCTTATTTGCAGTCTGTGACTTAGGACCCCCCCCCCCCCCAATTACCTTGTCTTGTCTCACCTCTGGGTGGGACACTGCTTACCTGGTTCTCTGCAGTCCTGGACTCAGCTTGAGAACTGTGCCTCCCAGTGAAGGTAGAGAAGGCAACAGACCTCTGGGGACATCTGTGAGGGATTTTTTAGGTTGGGATCATTGATGTGGGAATGACTACCCTCAATGTGGACGGTACCATTCCATGGACTGGGGTTCTAGGTTGCATAAAAAGGAGAAAGCTTGCTGAGCACAGACAGTCTCCTTCTCTGCTTCCTGACGGTGGATGCCATGTGACCAGCGGCTTCAAATGCCTGCGGCCATGCCTTCTCCACCATGGCGGACTGTGGAGCTGTGGGCTGAAATGAACCCTTCCTTATGCGGCTGTTGTCAAGTTCTCCCTCTACCCAGCAGTATACAGTAGAGCTCAGACAGTCCCTGCATCCTTCTTCTCTCTAAAATTTACCTGACTCACAAACAAACAACAAAAAAGCCATTCTTTTCTCCCCCAGCTCCCTCCGCAATATTACTTACAATTTAACTTGGTCACTCATGGTTGGGTTTGTATAAAGCTTGGTATTTGTAACACAACTCATTTGAAGTTTCTTACAATTCTACATGTTGTTATAATTGTCAAAAAACAAAACAAAAAACAAAAACAAACTTAAAGACTCTTCATTTACATGCGACATTGCTTTATGTAACAATTCTTTATCTGGTGGACAGGATGTATGTGTATATTTGTGCAGTTGTAAGTCAAAACCATAATGTAGATGCTTGATGGACAGAAGTGGAAGCTAGAAAGGAAATACTAGTATTTGAGGGAAAAAATGTTACTTCTTTGAAGTAGCACCTTGTGCTATCTAAATGTTTTCTTTTAAATGTTTATTTGTGTGTTTGTTAGGGTGGTAGGGGGCATCAATCTGGAGGTTAGACAACTCGTGGGAGTTCTTTCTTTCCATCGTGACGGTCTCAGGATTGGAAGTCAGATCATCAGGCTTGGAGGCAAGCTCCTTTATCCACTGAGCCATTTTGCCTGACCTTCCTTTCAGTTTGAGATGTTACCATAGTTATACTTAGGACTGAAGAGCAGGGGAAAAAACTATTGTAACATAGTTACAAAAACTGTCTCTATGAGCCAGCCAAGTGTGGTGGTACATTTCCATAACCTTGGTGATGGAGAGGCTGGAGCAGAAGACCTGCCTTGTATTTGGGGCCAGCCTGGGCTACATAGTGAATTCCAAGCTACCCTGGACTACAGACTAAGATCTTGTTTCTTAAAAAAAAAAAAAAAAAAAAGACTATGCAAGATCAAAAACTGAAATAGTGCTCATGGGTCTTGAAGCTAGAGAAAAGAGGTGACTGCAAATGCAGGGTGTGGTAGGATCCACAGGGCTGCTTCACGTCCTCAAGGAACTCCATACTCTTTGGAATATGTGCAAACACAAGGCAAACATTTAGTTAATAAAAGATGCCATGTGACTAAATGCCTAGAAGTAATAAGTTAACTATTAGGACTTTCTTCAACTGAAGCAAAGTTTTATTAATATCCTCAAATGTGTCCATTTTGGAAATTTATGTGGTGATATTATGTTCCCCAAAATATTGTGCACCCTAATAAACTTATCTGGGATCAGAGAACAGAACAGCCACTAGATACAGAGGCCAGAAAATGGTGGCACATACACACCTTTAATCCTAGCATTCTGAAGGCAGAGATCCATTCAGATCTCTGTAAGTTCAAAGCCACACTGGAAACAGCCAGGCATGGTGACTCACACCTTTAATCCCAGGAAGTGATGGCAGAAAGCAGAAAGGTATATAAGGCATTAAAACCAGGAACTAGAGTCTGTTAAGCTTTTAGGCTTTTGAGCAACAATTCAGCTGAGATTCATTCTGGATGAGGACTGAGAAGCTTCCAGTCTGAGGAAACAGGATCAGCTGAGGAATTGGCAAGGTGAGGTGGCTGTGGCTTGTTCTGCTTCTCTGACCTTCCAGCATTCACCCCAATACCCAGCTCCAGGTTTGTTTTTATTAATAAGAACTTTTAAGATTCGTGCTACAAATTTATTTTATTATTGTATGATGCGCTGTACTTTTATATAGTAAAAACACTCATACAAACTGGACGTGGTGGTGCATGCCTTTAATACCAGCAGGCAGGTGGATCTCTATGAGTTTGAGGCCAGCCTGGTCTGCACAGCAAGTTCTAAGACAGCCAGGGCTACATAGAGAGACCCTGTCTCCAAAAGAGAAGCAGAAAAAGAAACCTCATAAAAAGTTGAAAACAAATCATTTACAAGCTAAAATCTCCAGTTCTAGTAAGACCTGGCCAGTCACCTCACCATAAAGAACTGCCTTCATTCTCCTGAGACTGAACGTTCAAGCAGACACTGGCTTTCCTTTACACTAAAGAGCCACCTTCAGCTCTACAGCTCTTTATCAAAGGCCCTACAACACTTCACACCCTATTCGCCTCCTGGGCTTTAGCCAATCTTTGTTTATTTCAAGTTTCCTTCCTTTGTTGCCCTGTCCCAGACTTCCTTCTGGGTCCCTTGCCAAGCCATGCCACATCCTTTGAACAGTCTCTTTTTACCTGTCTCATTGTGCTTACATATTTAAATCTCCTGACTGTTTCTACAAAATGATTGTTTGGGGAAAAAAAAATTGCTTTCTGCAAATATTTGGCCCAGCCCACATCTTAGCACTTTGTAGCTATTCTTATTTTGGGCCATGAAACTATTCTTAACTCCATTTACTTAGTATCTATATTTAGCTTGTCTGTCCTTTTCATGCTTTTCTAAAATTTCAATATTCAAATGTATCAATTTGTTGTTATAAGAACTTACAAACTGAGATCGGGATAGGCTTTGGTCAGCAGTCAACGTGACTGTGATAATTCACTACCCGTGGTAGGACAACTTTGACTTTGTAACTGTATCTGGGGAGTTCCTGTGCACTCAAGTGAAAAGGTATCGTTAGAAGGCCCGACATGCTTCATCCACATTTATGGAATCTGCACTACAACAACGTAATAGAATTCATTGTTATAGCATGAGCATAGGTGTGTGTGTGTCTGAACACGCAGGTCATAACACACATGTGGAGGTCAGAAGACAGCATTAAGGAGTTGGTTTTCTTTCCACATTTCTGTGACTTTCAAGGATTAAATTCAGTTCGCCATGCTTGCATGGCAAGTCCACCTGCATGCTGAGCCATCTTCCTGGTCCCCATTTGCCTTTTACTTTCCATAGATCTAAAATACCACTTACTTGAAAAAGTACTTGTGATAGCTCATTTAGTGGTAGCAACTACCATGCCTTGGCTCAGCATTTTTTAAAAATTATTTTTACCACTTTCGCTTTTAATACATATTTTACTTTATAACACTGAAGTATTCATTAGTAAAGTACTCTTCTGAAAATATCTGAGCCACCTAGACTTTACTAGCGAGCAGTATTTTGGGTTAACCCTCAAAGGACTGGCTTATCTTTATAAACTCACAGAAGATCTCCTTATCAGGAGAGTTCATTTGTTGAGATATTCATTTTAAATACAACGTTCATACTAGAGATGAAGTAAACACAGTCCTTGACTTCAAGAAACTTGCAGTCTAGTGAAGACTTGACTGGTTAAAGACTAAGTGAAGAGCTGAGTGAAGCATCATGGGAGCACCAGGCTTGGCATCACAAAATAAAGAATTAACAGTAAGTCACCATGAAGCATTATTGTGAAACATAAATAAGAACAAGGAAGTGAAAAACAAAACAAAACAAAACAAAAAACCAGCCTTGAACTTGACTCTCTCCATGTGTGCTCAGAGAATGTGAACAGAAAAGTGCTGACCACTGTTGGTGTAGATTCAGCTTCCCAGGGGCCAGCCGGTGTCCAGAGATCTGACAAGTGTGTGGTTCTCTCTTCTGCACTTTGAGACACCAAGGCCACACCACTGAGTGTGAGGATATCATGGTCCCCTCCGCTCTCCCTGCCCTGGAGAATACCTACCTGTCTGGTACACACAGTGACCCCTAAGTGTGGACCTTGCTGGCTCGTATTTTTTTCAGCTGTATTTTCTGGCAGTTTTTTCATCTCTTCGGTCCTTTTGGATTAGGACGGCAATCCGCTAATCTAGTTAGTACCTAAAGACCCAGAGAAAGTAACCGTTTACATAATTCAATGTGTTTTGTTTCGATTCCTAGATCCTAACTGCCTGCAGTTGTCTTTTGCATTACTTCTGAATGCTCAAGGCCACCTGCCTGGCCTCTCCAGCACCCATCCCAGGGCACTTTGCACTGCGTCTTCCGGTTCTCTCTACTGAGTGCATGTAAAATTTCTACACTACCTCCATATCTTTGTGAGGTCTCATTTTATTCTTCAAAAAATGTTTTTAAAGTTTCTAATTCATGTTCTCAATGTTAAATTAAGGAGCCAGGAGGCTTAAACTGGGCATAGTGGCCAGTACTTGGAGGCTGAGACAGGAAGATTGCTATGAGTTTTTAACCAGCCTTGGTTCCATAGCAAAATCCAGGTCCAGTCTCAGGGGTGGGCACATTTGAGGCCAGACTGAGACTCTGTTTTCACCCCACTCTCCACCCCCACACCCCAAAATAATAGAAAGAGACCAGGAATCTTACATCCTAAAATACATTTTGTTTTCCCCAAATATCTACACTGCACTCTCAACAATGTTAGTAGATGGAAGAATCACATGCTGTGGACTAGAAATCTGAGGGAAGCTCATGTGAGCCTGAGACATCATGTGTAATTCTAAACAATAACTCCAAAAAAAGCACAAAATAATATCAAATGGAGACATCACAATGGCTTCTACTCAGATTGAATGGACTTGGAGTCTTCCATCCTGTGGTGCTTAGTGTTAACTGTCAACTTGATAAGACCCAGAATCACTTAGAGGATATGCCTTCAGCACAGAGTGATGGACTGACTGTCTGGGTTAGACTCACCTCCCGGCATGTCTGTAAGGAATTATCTTGATTAGGTTCATTGAAATGGGAAGGCCTGCCCATAATGCCCCGGGCTGGGATCCTGAACTGTACAAAACAAGAAAATGAGCTGGGCACAAGTATTCCCTGTTCTCGACTTGCCAAATGCAGATGGGATGGAGCCTGATACCTCAGGCTTCAGCGGCTAGGACTTTCCGGCCATGATAAACCAGATCCTGGAATTGTGAGCAATAAGAAACCCTTTCTCCCTTAAGTTACTTTTGTCAGGATGATTTATCACAGAAACAGGAAAAGAAACCAAGATACCCGCCCCCTAGGAATCCCAGAGAGCAAAGAAAATGATACTAAATTGCTTTTGAAATTAAATTTAAAAAAATTAAATCAAATGATCCTTGTAAACACTAGGAACTCTGTCAGAAGTTACTGCAGAGTCAGAGAACACCAAGTTTACACATCTCCAGGGCACTACTGTTAGTAGTTGAGAATATAAATGTGCATGCAGTAAACATGGGTTTGCTTATACCACTATTGTACTATGCACGCGCATGCTTTATAGCAGTGTTTATTCTTTTAAACAATTACATGGTAGTTTGTAATGTGGTTATACAGTAAGGTAGCTGTTGTGGAATATTATTTTAACTACGTAAAGATGTGCTACATTTGTTTATTCTGCAGAATATTACTTTGACTGTGTAATGGTGTGCTACATTTGTTTTTGCTGCATTTGTTTGACAGGTAAGAATGTGTGTTTAATTCTGTAAAGATGTGTTGCATCTGTTTCACCTTGTCTGCCTAAGGCACCTGATTGGTCAAAAAAAAGCTAAATGGCCAATAGCTAGGCAGGAGAGGGATAGGCGGGGCCGCCAGGCAGATAGAGTAAGTAGGAGGAGAACTCTAGGCTCAAGAGAAGAAAGAAGAATGAGAGAAGGAGGAGAGAAGGAGGGACAAGCTCTGAGCAAGAAGCCAGGCAGACACCAGCCAGCCAGACATGAGAAGCAGTGAAAGTAAGAGATGCAAAGGTAGATAAAGAGAAACGGGTTAATTAAAAGGAGCTATCCAGAAACAAGCCTAAGCTAGGCAGAACATTCAAAGTTAATAAGAAGTCTCTGTGTCATAATTTGGGAGCTGGTTGGAGGCCCAAAAGAAAAAGCCAGGTACGGGTACCTGCATCTATTTATTGATCTGTTTCTATATCAATCATTACTCATTAGTAGGTTTTATTTTTTTCCTGTGAGAAACAGCACTTTCATAAAATTTTGTATATTTAAAGTATACTCATACTTAAAGACAAATATTTATCTCAGAAAAAATTTACATAAGTGGCATTCCTAAGTTTAAAAAAAAAAGAACAACTTTCTTTCTTTCTTGACAGGCTCTTACTATGTAGCTCACGTCTGCCTCAGCCTCCTGAATATAAATACTACAGCTGACTTGAGAATAAGCATTTTAATTAAAGATAGAACTACATGGCCCTCCCTCTAAAGCATGTTTTTTTTTTTAAAAAAAAAAACAATTATTTTCTCATTAGTACTGAATGACAGTACCATTTTCTCTGTCACACACATAAAAGATATTGATCTCTCTTCATTTTTATTAATGTGGCACCCTACCCAAATAAATACTCTATTTCTGTTTTGTTTTGTTTTGTTTTGTTTGTACTTCCCTAATCACCAGTTTTAATGTCATTGACATTTCTTTTTCAATGAGCGTCATGATTTACCTGCTTCTCACCTATTTCTTTGCTTCGGTTTCCTGTTCTGTATCCTTGGCTTATAACAAAGTAGCCATAGTGACACTTCTTACTCTAATCTTATTTAGGATGATGATTTTGTGGTGTTGGGGATTGAGCTCAGGGCCTTATCGGTGCTAGGCAAGTGATCTACAACTTAAACATGCTCACAGTCCCTATGAAAACACTCATTTATTTTATGCTATTAGTAGAAGGTCATTGATTTTGTTTTCTGAGAAAAATAATGGATAAATAAGGGTGTCATTTAGAAAGACTTTTCCACGTTTTCTTTCCAATATTTAGTGTGATTTCATGTTTTGCTCTGGGCACACAGAATGCACCATGCATTGTAGTCCCACCATAATAACACTGCTTATTCTCCAGGAAGGAATTCAATAGAGCTGTTACAGGTACATTTGTTGCCCCAGCACAAAGCTGTTCAATCAACTCCTAGAAGCAAGTACCCCGATGTCTTCTTTCCCAAAGCAGAAATGAGCAATAACTCTCCAGAGAGGCACAAACAGGTGGGTGTTGCTGGACTCCGCAAGTGTGACCCATGTTCTATGCTGGTGGAAAGGAAGATAATAGTTAATGTTGTTGGATGCTCACCACCTGCCCTTGTCCAGTCCCCCTTGCTTCATATAAGTCCATGTCGTCTCACCAAAGAGAAGTACTCATGGCATCGTCCTCCTTTCAGTAGGAAGGAAATGAAAGCGGATGGGGGTTAAACAAGCTCTAGCTGGTTTCACAAGAAAGTAACAGAGTCCTGATTCAAAGTCAGGCCATCTGGTTTCATGACCACAGTGCTGGGTCTTCATGACCAGCGTGTACCTAAAACGGTATCAGAGAGGAAAGAAACTATAAAAAGGACATAGACAGAGACAAGAAAAAAGTGAGGGTAGAGGAGGAAACCAGAAGGGAGAAGAAAGTAAACGGTAAGAGTAAAGAAAGAAATGGTGAGAATTCCTTTTCCCAGCCTAGACCACCGACTGAACCCACGGCTAACCACACCAAGCTCAGCAAATGTGCTACACTTTCAAGTTGGCTTTACTCAGCCTCCCTGGCCCTCGGCACACCCATATGCAGAAATCCTTCTTCCACCTCGAAAACATCCCTCAAGCTTCTCACCTCACCATACTACAGCTCCCAGAAACTCTAAGGGACCTGAACTCTTTCAAAGAAAGGTCTAATACAAACTTCTAAATAATTAGAAAGTATATCCTTGAAAACACTGTGGAAGAGCCATCATACAGTTCAGAATTGGGTTTTCAGGGACTCACTAATTCATTGGACCTACTTATTTTAAGCACAATAGAAAAAATAGTAGAGAATCATTTCATCCAAGTGACCCTCAGCTGAGAACAATTCCCCCCTCTGCCCCCACCTCAAACACACACACACATACACACACACACACACACACACACACACACACACACACACGACATTTGGTCATGTCTGGAAATATTTTTAGTTGTCACAGCTCAGGGGCTGAGTGGGAGGGAATGTCACTGGCATCTAGTGGGAATGTCCAGGGATACTCCTAAGGACAGCCCCTCACTGCAGCAAATTATCTGGCTCAAGATGTCAGCAACAACATGGTTGGAACTCCGTTTTCTGAGAGAAAGTGGAACCTGGTCTCTCTCTGATAGGATGGAATCTGTCCCAAAACAAAGTCTAGAGGACACACAGAGCTTCTTTTTTTCTATCCATTTTCTATTTTCTTTCCTTTCAACTCCTTCCTGACTGGCCTTAATTCAGACCATTCATTAAAAAAAAAATACACAATAGAAATAGTATACAGGCTTAAGCCAATGTATTTGGGTGCAATTTCTTGCCAGAGTTTTCTCTCTTTAGCCACAGAATTCTTTGGATAAGTATTCTATGAATGATATTATTTGAATGTCTCTTTATAAAGCCATGGATTAAAGCGGATGTTGAGATAACAATAGCAAAAAGGAGCTTTATTCTGCTTAAACTATCTGAAGAATAATTTTTACCCTCAAATTAGACTACAATATTTCTTACCTTAACAAAACTTTACAGATTTGAATATTTCCTCTTATATATCTATTAATGATAATCTACAATGTTTATATAGGGAATTATTTTACATGTTTAGTGGTAGTGACTGAAATTTATATACTACTTAAAATTTTGTGTGCTACATATTCTGTTCAGTCCTATGTGCATGAGATCATGAAGCGTCATAAATCTTTTTAGTGGATGTGAAAACTAAGAACTCGGGTGAGGGATTTACTCAAGATTGCATAAGTGAGTTGTGGTGGTTTGAAAGAAAATGGCTCCCAAAACGAGTGGCACTATTAGGAGATGTGGCTTTGTTGGAGAAGGTGTGGTTTTGTTGGAGGAAGTGGTCACTGTGGAGGTAGATTTGGAGGTGTCATATATGCTCAAGCCACACCCAGTGAGACAAACCACTTCCGGTCACCTACAAGTTAAGCCAAGGACACTTGGTTCCTTCTCCAGCACCATGTCTGCCTGCATGCCACCATGTTGTGTGAAACCCTAACTAACACAAATAAAAGGCACAGTAGGACTTGGATTAATGTTCTCTGAATCTGGCCAAATCTAATATTATTAACACAATCTGATTCTGCCTGTCCCAAGATCATTCAAAAAAATCAACTATATTCCCATTGTAACCTTAAAATAAGTAAACAAAATCAAAGTACAAATACTATAAATACATTGCTCTGGTAATATATTATTTTAATTGTAAAAGAACTCTAAAGTAAAAGTTTTAAAAATGAATGCAATGAAGAACAAATAAAAAGTTCTAATATTTTTTTCCTAAATTTCAGTGGATGTAGCTCTGCGTAGCCCCTGAGACTCTTCCAGCCTTTTCAGAAGACCGCTGGAATCTTAGGGTCATTTGTTCTTTGCTGCATGCATCAAATTAGGACACAAGGCTCACCTGTGTTTCTTCAGAGGCCCCATTAAAAGTGTCTTCTTGTCTGATCAGTGACAGATGCCAATCATAGTGAAGACCCACACATAAAGACAAATGAGCCAGTAACAGGAGGCTATGGTTCCCATCCATCAGATAGTGCAGCATGGCAGGCAAGCAGGACTGTCTCTTCATTACCCACCAGGAGGAAAATTCAGATCCATCACATGACATCCAAAGTGTCCCCACACTTCATTACAAAGGCCTTTATCTCAGAGTCCCAATGAAATAGGCCTCTAATTCCATTCCAGCACTGCTTTATATATGAGTTGTTAAAATATGTAGTAAGCTCACTAGCTGAAAATGCAAAGCTCTTCTACTACACAATCAAGAAACTGTGTAAGCATGAAGGTAAACCTTGGGGGCATGAATCGTAAGCATGAAGGTCAATTATAAGCATACTATGTAGTTACTTCACATAATTTGGCTTACCAGTTTCTAAAGTGTCAATTCTTTGCTTCCCTTTCACCTTTTACCAAGACCTTTTGTGGAGATGGAACCTGTTGTTTCATGCCTGGGACAAAGATAAGGTATGGTGAGTGCAGTATTCATCTCGAGCCAAAAGTGAAGGGGACAGCTCACAGATATTTTAATTCCCTTTTAAAAATAAAGAGTCAAGTTTAAATAAAATACATGAAGCCAAGTATCCAGATTTTAAATAGTGACAGTGAGTGCGCCTGCCTTCCAGCTTCCTCAGGATTGTGGAAATAGCAGCTATCCTGCCTGTTTTCTGTCTACCTTTCACATTCATGTACGATACTACATCCTTTAACTTCCCGAGGGCCTAACTTAATCTATAGTTGTGGTCCCCATTCTAGGAACTCTCCTTTTGCCAGACATTCTTTATAAGTTTGTTTCAGTTAAATTGCTTCCAGTGGTGCGGAATGCTCCTGTCTGGCTACCCACTAAGCCTTCGCAGCCCTTTAAATCAACTCTTGGGCGTGATAAAGATGTGTGAACATATTGGGCAGAACTATTCTATCTCAATTAATAGATAATTTATTGGCCAAGTGGCTGATTTAATTTTTAGAATGAGGAGCTTAATATTAACATAACGATTCTGTGGGATCACATGACATAAAGGTCGGAGATGCACCAGTTCTCAGATTCAACTGGGATCGCGAATCTGCAAGTGATTCTGTCTCACTACTGTACCCAATGACTATGTCCTCCTTCCCTCCTTCCCAGCTATGTTTACCACTCAGATCAAACTGCTGAAGGTGGCTACCAATTAGTTGCAGGTTGGTACAGTCTCAGCTTCAGACACCAGAAAGAGGCCAACAGAACCTTTCTAGCACTGGTTCTGAAACTCCTTGGAAAAATCTATTGGCTCAGTTTAGGAATGCTTCTGCCTGGACTAATACTGTCCCTGGTCAGTCAGACTTGACCGATGTGGTGGTAAGTTGTGTGGTCCCGCTATAATTGCACAGATGATGGAGTTGGATAGGGGCAGGTCCCCTGCTAAGCTAGAGCTTGGCAAACATAACTACCCATACTTGCCAAAGACATCACTTAGTCCATGCCCTTCATGTAACCAATGATGAAAGAGGCTCAGGAAAGTGGGTTCCCCAAGGCCAGTGAGAAAGCCAGAACTGGTTCCCAGGTGTCCTGTGGGCCAGTTCCATGTGTTTGTATTCAATAGACATCCATGAACATTCACTGAGGACCACACCTGGTTTCCGGAAACACCAGCAGCAGAATTTCTTATCCTGGCCATACCGCTTCTTAGATCAAACCGGTGCTATTCTGCTTCCCCTTATTCATAATAGGTGCCCCCACACACACACACAAACCTGGCCAGAGGTAGGCATTCAAGCCAACACCTTACACATGCTTAGTTAATTGTTCTACCAGTGAGTTGTCGCCTCAGTGCTAGACAGCTACTGCTGCTTCTCCTCCTCCTCCTCCTCCTCTTCCTCCTCCTTCTTCCTTCCTCCTCCTTTTTCCTTCTCCTCCTCTTCCTCCTTCTTTTCTTTATATCTTTGCCATAGTCCCTAACCTTCTTTATTGAAATTGTCAGAAGATGGTCATCGTGTTTCCACATGCCAATTGACTCCAATATCAACTTCTCTAAAATCCACATTGAACAGTGATTGACTATAACAACAGCTATGAGAGACACAGTAAAAACCTACAGCAGGCTTTTGGAAGGGTGAGGGTATTTACATCATGTGAGAGGCACATTGTATGTTGAGAAGAGGAAACACGCATCATTATTAGTAATTATTATACCCTATCTAGTGCTTTGCCTCAAAGAAAGAACATTTATATTTAGAGATTGCAAGTTCCTAGAGAGTTGTTTAGAAGGGCTAAAAGGGAAAGAAAAGACAAGGCCATATAGGAAATCAACTCTTGGTTTACAGTCAGATATCATGCTTTCCATTTTCCAGCTAAGTGACCTTCAGAAGTTCACTCAGCTTCCTGGTGCCTTATCTTACTAATTTATAAAATAATAAAGACTGGATAATATGTACTGAAATTGCTTATAATCCTCACCCCACCATGTTCTTTCAAGGTTTTCAGAAGCCACGTAAGTAGAAATTTCATCCCAGTTTCAAAAGTATCCTTTTTCATAACAAGCGGTTATACAGTGCTTCATGTCCAGATGAATATAGCCTGCACTTCACTCTCTAGACCAAATGCAGTGGCTTAGTGTCTGAATATCAGTACTGGAAAGCTTTGCCCTTCTTTGTCCATATCATATAAGATGCCTCTTTAGGTGGCTAAAACTTACCTTCCATTGGCTTTACATAGATGAACAGCAAGCCTCCAAGTGACTCTCTGCCCAACTCATGGCTAAGGTATTTTGAAGCATAAACCTAATTAATCTTACCAATAAAAACCAGCAGTCAGATATTGGGGTAAAAACCGGAAAGATCAGAGGAGCAAGGGAGCCGCCACAGTCACTTCCTACCTCTCCAGATCCTTCCATCAAAAGGGCTGAAATCCTGCCTTCACTCCACTTATCACTTCCTGTTTCCTCTCTGTACAGACCTCCAGACCTCTACGGTTAACTAGTGGCTGGCTCTGCCCTCTGACTCCAAGCAAGCATTATTCGTCAGAACACAAACAAAATATCACACAACAATATTACAAATATGTGATGAATATAAGCTGCAGTTCTCCACAAATGGCGTACAACAGAAATTTCAGAAAAGAAGGATGAAAAGATGTCTTAGTTACTTTTCAATTTCTATGAAAAAAACACTATGACTGAAGCAACTTATAAACGAAAGTGTTTAATTTTGGCTAACAATTCCAGATGGTTAGTCCATGACAATCATGGTAGGGAGTATGGCAGCAGGGAGGCAGGCAGGGAGGCATGGTGCTGCAACAGAAGCTGAGAGCTTATATCTTGAAACATAACTGTGAGGCAGGGAGAGCTAACCAGGAATGATATTAGAAAGCCCACCTCCAGTGACACACCTCCTCCAACAAGGCCACACCTCCTCATCCTTCCCGAACAGTTCCACTAGCTGGGGGGTGGGGGGGGGAAGTATTCAAACATGAGCCCATGGGAACCATTCTTATTCAAAGCACCACAGAAGAAAATACATCTTATCCCCTCATTGGATAAGACTTCTGTGCCTGCCTAATTACATTTTCTAGGTTAGCACTAACTTCTTCATAACTTGGCAGTTTATTTAGATAGTTAACGATTCTGTTTTTTCTCATATCAGAACATTTTTCTATCTGGTATCTGCTATTTTATTTGAAAAAAATTCTTGAGCCCAGTAATTTCATACTACTGTGTTCCCTTGACTACAGCTATGCCTTGATGGGTCCTGGAAGAGACAGCATGTGAAATGTGCCAGTTCCCAGAGACAGCCAACGTCTCTGCCGCTCAGTCTGGGTAGACATTCCTGGAAGCAACCACTCAGGAGTGCTACTTTTAGAAACAATAGCAGCTAAGATCTGCTGCCGGAGCCAGGACACAAGGCTTTATCTTTCCTGAGTCTCTTGGCTAAGCTGCTGTTTGAAGGTGCTTACTGAGTGTTAGTCTCCATGCAAAAATATAACCATCAGGGGTTTTCAGTCATCAAAGTATGGAATGGCCTCAGAGCTAATCATCTGGCACAGCAGGCTGGAAATGAGCATCCAAATCCTTAAAATACGTAAGATTTTTATCTCAATAACAAATTGTCCTGACCATGAAAACATTTAGTTCCAGCTAGCACATAGGAAACATTCAATGAATATTAATTATTATTATGAAGGGGGACCATGTATCATGATTTATAATGGTGAAAACTTAAATATCCCCCCCCCACATATCTCAGTATATATAATACACTGGTAGGTAGCCACTAAACAGTGTGCCAACGGTGCTGAATTTGAGGGTGCATCAAAATTAACCAAAGAACCTGTTGAAGGTGAAATCATCAAGCCCCGCCCAGGACATTCTAATTATTGCTAGAAAGATCCATAATAGAAGAGATTAGACCTCATATAAACTCAATAAAGAAAACATTAATTTTGCTTAAAGTGTGATCCTTTAAGTCAAAAAAGTGTTGGCTTTTCTTAACTAAACATTGAAGAGCTGGTCTACATGTGTAGCTTAGTAGCATGATGCTGCTTGCTTAGCCAATGCAAGGCCCTGGGTTTGATCCTACATACCACCAAAAGAACAAGAAGGAAGCAAGGGAAGAGAGAACTGCCAGCCATCAATAGTTTCTTGTTCAATCAACCTTCATCTTCCTACAGTCCTGTTTTTAAAGGACATTGTAAGTCCTTCAGGTCATCGGAAACAGACTTGATTATTATCTATCCGTCATTCAATGAGGTAGTGTCCCCTCCCATATTGATGTCATTATAAAAAGTGTCCTTCACCTTCTTATCATGTCATTCCCTCTCTTTGCCTTTGGATAGTTCTCGTTACTTACTTCTTATCTCTTTATAGAAATGGCTTTAGTACACAAATAGTATTTCCTCTGAAGAAAGAGAGCCATTCAGAATGAGATTTCACTCTCGGGATGGTCTTTCAGTCTGCTTTCTCTGGGGCTGTTTTCACAGGCAGAGGGCAGACTGCAGGTGAGCACTGTGAAAGGATTTCACATCCACCTCCAGAGGTTGTCCTTGCAGCTCAGTCCCAAGGTAAATAAATAACTGTGCACCTGTAGTTTGGCTTGCCCAATGCAAGGTACGAATTCAGAAGTGACTGACACAGCACAGGTGTTTTTCTAGATGACACCATGTGTCTTAGGGTTTCTATTGCTGTGAAGAGACACCATGACCACAGCAACTCTTATAAAGAAAACATTTCATTGAGGTGGCTCGCTTATAGTTTCAGATGTGCAGTCTATTATCATCATGGTGGGGAGCATGACAGCATACAGGCAGACATGGTACTGGAGAAGTAGCTGAGAATCCTGTATCTTGCAGGCAACAGGAAGTCAACTGAAACACTGGGTGGTATCCTGAGCATAGGAAACTGCAAAGCCCACCCCTACAGTGACAAACTTCCTCCAACAAAGCCATACCCACTCCAACAAAGCCACACCTCCTAATAGTGCCACTCCCTATAAAATCATATGGGCCAATTACTTTCAAATTACCACACCATGCTTCAAAGAGCACCATGAGCATGCCATGCATTGATACGGAAGATTCCAAGAGATTCTTTTTTTTTTTTTCTTGGATTCTTCTACTGTATACCATTGTTGCTTGAGATCATAGGACCAATACAGACTGATTCAGTAGGAGTGCTCATATACTGCATTTTAGGAAGTGTGTTGAAGTCCTAGTTTTTCTTAGGAAACAACTTCTCTAAAAACTGAAACAAGAACGTAATGCTTATTTGTGTCAAGCATGGATGGCTCTGATCACTTTCCCTTAATATTGAGTTACTTGCTTCTCTGTAATATTAATCATCTAATTTCATTTATTTTTTTTTCTTTTGTGAGCAGGTATGTGTGCATATGTGTGTCTAAGCACGTGGAGGCCCAAGTTGATGTCTGGAATCGTCCTCTACTGCTCTTCCAATTTATTCATGGAGGCAGTCTCCACAAACCCAGAACTCACTGATATGGCTAGTCTGGCTAACTAGCCGTCTCCACCTTCTGAAGCTGGAATTATAGGCAGGTTGCCACGCCCACCTGCTATTTCTCTGGGTTCTCTCTGTAGGTGAGCATGGATGTGGAGGCCAGAGGCTAGTGTCAACCGTCTTCCCCTACCCCCTTACATTTTGAAGTCGGGTATTTCTCTGAGCCTGGAATTCATGGACTTGGCTAGACTGGCTGGACCGCAAACCCCAGAGATCCTATTGCCTTCAACTCCCCAGTGCAAGATTACAGGTATACACCAACGGCTCTTTCCCCAGGGTACTAGATATCAAATGCAGGCCCTCCTGATTACCTGGCAAGCATTTGCTTACCTTTGCTTACTGAGTCATCTCCCCGGCCCCTGGCCCTTCATTTCTTAATAGAATTGCTTCTGAAAAATTCCAGCTTTGACTCAGACTAAGAGGAAGAAAGCGAGTTCCTAATAGAGCCAAGAAGTCTATGGAGAACAGGGTATTGTGGAGAACACCCCAAGTACAAAATAAAAACAGAAATACTGCCTAGCAGGGAGAAGAATGCTCTAGAGGGAGGGAGTGTGGAGATGACTGAGAAGTGTAGACTCTCAAACTGAGTTGGACTCACCGGGATTTGCCAAGGTGGACTTTGCTTGAATAGTCATTGCTGGCCTCACTGAAGTGGGGCTCTTGGCCTGGTCAGTCTTATTCTCCATTAGGACTATTCAAGTAGTTTCAGGCCCCAAACCCTATTGACTATCCATATCTTTGATAACTAAGCCTTAGAGCCTGAGAGTTCTGGGTTGAACTTCAGCTCTGATACTTACTAGATGTGTAACCTTGAATACATTCCTTAACCTCTTTAACATTCCTAGTCTGTGCAGCGATATCACTTAGTCTCGTTGCGATAATCAAGCGAGCTAATATATTCACATCATTAGCATAAGAGTGGAGACAAATATTAATTACATTGCAGATGCTATTATTGTTTATCTTTTTCTCCCATAATTACCTGTTTATACAATTTAATAAGAATTTATTGGGTGAGCTCTTTAAATGAAACACATATACTATCAATCAGATAGAGGTATATTTCAAATAGAGGTGTATTTCTTTCCAGGGGTTTGAGTGATTTTAATGTCCTAACATATTTTATATCCAAGCCAAAAAGAACAATACAGAAACATAAAAATGTATTCCATAGCTTCTACAGTAGCTGGCATAACCTAGTGACATACATGCTTATGTTCTTATATTAGTAGAATATGATATTATTTGGTAAGATTTTGTTTGTTTATTTATGTATTTAGATAGGGTCTCACTGTGTAGCTCTGGATGTGCTGGAACTCACTATGTAGACTAGGCTGGCTTTGAACTCAGTCTGTGTCTGCCTCCTGAGTGCTGGGACTAAAAGCATGTGCTACTCTCCTGGGCTTTGTTCCCTCTTTGGAAGGGTTAGTTTCTACAGAGATAAAATAGTTAGTTGAAAATGGAGTAATTAAGTTCAGTTGTAGAGACCAAAGGAGTATGAAAACTCTCAGTGCCCTGCTCCTCAATCATGAACAGGTTTAGGAGTGAATAAAGCTAGGTGGCAGGTAACTGTCTCTTGGTGACTTCATTATTCCACTTTAGCTAAGTAAATATTATGTGTGCATATGCCATACACTAAACATTGGGGATTCAAAAATCAAGGAGTCATACTGTAACCCTGGAAAATAAAAACAAGATTGTAAAGGTGTTGAGCACAAGGGCATTGTGCTTTTGAGGAATGTGACGGTGCTCATATTATTACAGTCTAGGGTCTCCTCAGTCTGTCTTGGCTATAAAATCCTGTGCTTACATACATATTTCAGATTGCTGGTTTATTCAGTTAGGCAGATACTTACTTTTCATCTTATGAATGACAGCCAAATTTCATGCCCTAGAACCAGGAACCTGGGTGAACCATTTGCTTGGACCCTGAAAACTAACTTTCTCTGTTGCACAAGCAGTTGTTGTAATCAAATTGGCATCATGCCTAGAGCAGGCTGTGTGACTCAGTGACAGTTGCAATCAGAGCATGGAGCTGGAGACAAAGAGGTCATAGATCAGGAAGTCACAGCGATGATGGCCAGCAGGGGTTGAATGTTTTGATATGAGTGCAGCATTGTTGTTGTTTAAGAATTCTTTTAATATCGTTCACTAAACACACCTCATCCTGTTTCGTTGCCTGAAATTTAAACAAATTTTGGTGTCTCAAATACTTTGATCAATTCTACAAGGTCATTCTATACTAAAAGCAAACTTCAAACATTGAAATAGCCATTCAGCCTTTCCGGTGATTCTAGATCCGTGGTTCATAGGTTTAAATGCTTACTCTTACTTGAATCACACCTAATTTTTAAAGTCCCTTTGATTTACTATTCACCCCAAGCTAGATTAAATGCTTTATAATTGGTTTAACAGAATTGATTTCCAAGAGAAATCGTCAAGCCAGCATTTTCCTGTGTTTCAAAGTCCATATTTTATTTTATTAAACAATGAAGTTTCATATGGTCATATATATTTGCATTGATTTAATAACTATGATCAACTTAAGGGAGATGAATACAAAAATGCTAAGAAATATAAATGAGGATAAGATATAAGATTTATAGCTCAGTGTATTCCTTTTTATTATATCAACTATCTGGCACTATAAGTTGAAAATGCTTTGATAATAGCAGAGACATCCTAAATTGTGGTTGAATAGAACTTTGGTAATACTAGGTGTCTTAGTCCATTTGTTCTCATATACAAATATCCAAGGCTGAGTCATTTATAAATAGCTGAAAGTTATTTCTCACAGTTGGAGGCTGTGGTAGTTTGAATGTTGTTGGCCCCCATATGCTCATAGGGAGTGGCACTATTGGGAGGTGTGGCTTTGTTGGAGTAGGTATGGCCTTGTTGGAGGAAGTGTGTCACTGTGGGGGTGGGCTTTGAGGTCTCATATGTGCTCAAGATACCACCCAGTGAGAAATACCACTTCCTATTTCCTGCAAGATGTAGGACTCTCAACTACTTCTCCAGCATCACATCTGCTTGTATGCCACCATGATGATAATGGACTGAACCCTTGACACTCTAAGGGAGCCCCCTCAATTAAATATTTTCCTTATAAGAGTTTCCATGGTCACGGTGTCACTTCTCAGCAATAGAATCCTAGCTAAGACAGAGGCTATAATTTCAAAATCAAGAGGTCTCTGGTTTCTGTTTCCAAAGTGGTGCATTGAACATTGTACCTTCACTTGGTGCAAGATGCCAAAGCAGCAGTTCAGTGTTCTCTTGACCTTCATTCTGAGGACCTTCATCCCATTCAGGATGGAAGGTCCTTGAGGACCTAGTCGACTCCTCAAGGCCTGGCCTCATAGTGTGTTTCATTTGGAGATTATGTTTCAACATGAATTTTGGAGGGATACAAACATTCAAACTGTGGTTCCAGATAAAGACAAATATAAGAAATTTAGGACAAAAAGAGAGAAGAGTCCAAGATTCTGAAATAACGTCTTCACGTAAGTTTAAATTATTGCGGCTTGGGGAGCAACTGCATTACTGCTGTGGGCTTAGACGTTGCAGCGTGTTGCCTGAGAGGAAACTCAGAACCAAAAACATCAGAAAGTGATGAATAACACTGATTGGGTTTAGGGTCAGACGAGACCCTGGTTGGTTCTTATTTCTGTCTCTTATGTGGTCAGGAACGATTTACTTAACCTTTGAGACTCAGTTTCTTGATACTGTCTACCTCACCTGATCTGATGGTTATAAGACCACAGATAATGTGTGTGTTTATCACCTGATTCCCATATCCTAAATAACAGCTGTTGTGATTAAGTCATTATCTCTGTATCTAAACAATCACGGATAGAGGAAGCTTTGCCAAACTCCTACTGCATCTAACTTTTCCTTTTCTCATTAATCGGGGGACAACTTGATAAGTTGTCCCTAAGATAGAATGCAGCCAGCGCTAGAGGAAAGACCAGCCTGGAGTCTTGTTCCCCATGTACTTTGCACAACTGAGAAAACGAAGCTCATTCATTTAATTTACACCAGTGCTCTTGGCATCAAGGGAAGCCGTCCTCCGAAAGAAACAGACAAGCTAATTTCCCAAGGAGAGAACAACAATTAGCTAATTCATGAACGAAGGTTGTAGCTACAGAATACTCAGTTGGCCAAAGATAGTCCGTCCCTTCTTAGCTCACACACCAGCAAACCAAGATTCCCAAGCCACTGCAGGAAGTGCTGCTGAAGGATCGATCGATCCTACCATGAATTACAAAGAGATGTTTGTGATGTTACAAGATGTTAGTATTTGCACAAAAACAGAAAGCCAAGCCCGGAAGGGATTTCACAGCTCATTTGTTCATACTTAAAAAAAAAAATGATATGGAAACTAAAAAGCCTGAGAAAGGAAATACTACAGTCAGTTCTCTATGATAGGATACAATATTTCTCATTATGATCCTACTCCTATCGCCACCCCTAGCCAAGGTGCTGGGGCTCAGGGAGAAGCAGAATGTGTGTGTAAGGGTTCTAAAAGCCACTGGCCTTGCTCAATTTAGAGTTGGCTTCTGCTTATGTAATTTTCCTTGTGTTTTCAATTATTTACAGGGATATATTATTTATATATGTCTAGAACTTGTGCTCTTAGCACTCAACCAGCAGGAATAATTTATAGGCTTGTGAGAGCTTCCTGTCCTTCCCTTCCAGATAGGGCTCTTTTGCATTGTTAATTAATTGTTACATTTCAGTCTTGGGCAATTTCCTTTCCTGGCAGTCCTGTGGTAACTGGCCAGAGAGAGTTAGCTTCACAGGCACATTCCAAAATCCAGGTTAATTTTCTTGTCAGTCATTTCTCAACCTTCGAGAGCCCCATGGCATGACCTAGCTGATTAAGGTCCTAGACACCATGACTTTCTACCAGAAAAGGAGCTTGCTTTTTCTCTGGGGGAAGTAGAAGTGACTTGTTTCAGCTCCCCTCCCCCATCTTGTTTTTTTAAGTAGTCAAGTCACTGAACTGCACTCTCCTCCATCTTTATTCCTCCTGCTGCTTGGCCCTGACTTCATGACCAGTGTCATCCAGGCTTCTGACCATTCAGGCTGTCATTTAGGTGAAGGCCAGAAGACCCACATTTTGCTTTTTTTTCAGCCACTACTGCTTACTCCCAGGTGATCCTAAGTGGCCCTTTGAGAATGCTTGGATGGCTGTCATCTCTCTCTTTGGCGGGAGCCTGGATGACAGCTGCTAAGAAGTTAACTTGGTCGGTGCATTGGAGAAGTGGCTGTCTGTGAAGAGGCAATGTCCTGGTACCCTGTCCTAATCTTGTTTGTCTTTGAGGACAGGATGTTTGAAGGCCAGAAGTTCCTGTTTGGGTGGGCTAGTAAAAAACTGATTAGAACTAAGATGGCCACCACGGTGACTGCCGGACAACCTGTAAATTCACTGTAATTCTATCTGCATGCACAGATGGCTCCTCCCTGCAAGCACCAGGACAGTTGGTAATAAAAGAACCAGAAAAGGAGCAAAAGAGGTAGTGTCCGAACTCTGGAAAAATCTCCATCAATTTTTAGAAAATACATGAATATCGCTCCCCTTTGAGCATACTCATACCCCCATCTTTCTTTCTCTTATACTGTATCTATGACCTCCTGGGACCCCACCAGGGTGAGAGGTGACTTGTAAGTATACCTCTGACTTCTGTTTGTGGCTTCACTACTCAGTAGACCCTTGGTGATGTTAGTGGATGATTCCGGAGGAAGGGTGACTCAATTTGGGGTGACATTGAGGTGAAGGCCCAAAAGATCACCTCATAGTTAGGAGCTTGGCGTGATGGTAATGCAGGCCTCGCTTTTCTTCATGCATGGAGCAAATGGAAAGTTCTTTGGATGTTTCTCTCCGGCCTGGAGAATGCAGCTCTCTCTGTGCCTGTCGCTTTTGGGGGAAATTAAGGCAATGAGAGTAACAAGGTTTTTCTCAGCGGAAAGTGGGAAGACACAGCAATGTATTCATATAGAGGCTCTGTGTGTATGGCTGCTATCACTCAAGGGCATGAGAGCTTTGGCTGGGACGGAGGGAGGCCTCAGAACTTGGCATTTTTTTTGGATCGATCCCTTCTTTCTCTCTGACAGAGCCATGAGGTGAGCAGTTCACTCGAGCAGGCAACAGAGTCCCTCACCACAGCTAGGAGCCTTCTCGAGGACACAGACCATCTTCATGACTATCTTGACATAGAGATACTACAGCCTAGCAACCAAATAGTTCTTAGGTAAAAGAACCACTCAAGGACATTTTTCTTCCCTCAGCCTTGTCAGTTTTTTATTTGCTGCTTCATGGCATGGTAATAATAATCAATCAAAACACTGGCTATTGACTGACAGTGATAGGTAGATGAATGAGCATCTTAGTGACAGCCATTGAACTCTCCAGACCTGGGCTTGTTCATACCAGGCCCCCCTTCTGCTGTGTGACATATGTTTTAGGAGCCTTGACAGCAACTGTCAGTCAAGGCTTAAGAAATGGACTGGGATTCGTATACTTCATAAATGTGCCAGGAGCCCTAACAACAGTTGTCAAGGCTTAAGGAATGTACCACAATGCCACTGGTTAGGTACAACTGGCTAGCCACAGCACAGGCTGTCTGGGACCTCCCTCTCAAGAGTTGTTTTATTTTTTTTAGCATACTGCAGGATACATGCCAAGAGGTTCTAGTGCCTTGTAAGGACAACTAGACAGCCAGAGAATTCTACTTAGTACTAGCCAGTTAGGCCAAGTAGGTGGTAGTTGACTGTGTAAAAGTTGAAGGACAGGATCCTGGGAAAGATGTTATAAATGCCCCAGGAAAATTCATTTGGCCACAAGATGTGTATTAGCTCCATGTTTAAACCGTCTTAAATATTGAGTAATTTTTTTTTTAAGGAGCTCAAAGTCTGGATGAATGTAAAAAAAAGCCTTCCTGTGTGACATCCTAATGCTGTATCTTGAAGCTCAGCTAACAGCTCCTCATGGACCCTTTGAGGAATGCTTAGCACAAGGCTAAATTGTATATTAAATAAGCGAAACTGAAAGAGACGAGGAAAGTAGCCCTTTTCCTTCTCAAATCCAACCCTTCAAACTTACTCCGCATTCCTCTTGTCATGGCCCCTGGGCTGTACCTCAGGCAGATCCGGAAGCTTTTCCAAACCTGTCTGGATGTTAAAACACTCACCCTTTTCTTGATAAAGATCTAGAGATCTTCTTACCTCTTGTTTATAGCCAGAGGTTAGGGCTGGCTTAGTTCAGAAACCTTCAGGGAGAAAGGGAGTGTAGCATCTGGCTTTCCTCTTCTCAACCTTGCCTTTCCACCCCCCTGCACCCACACTGATCCCAGGATCCTTCAGGA
>CABHPP010095172.1:0-27485 GCA_902168425.1 Peromyscus attwateri
CATTTGTGTATAGGAGGGCTACTGATTTTTTTGAGTTGATCTTGTATCCTGATACTTTACTGAAGGAGTTTATCAGCTGTAGGAGTTCCCTGGTTGAATTTTTGGGGTCACTTATGTATACTATCATATCATCTGCAAATAGTGAAAGTTTGACTTCTTCCTTTCCAATTTGTATCCCTTTGATCTCCTTTTGTTGTCTTATTGCTCTAGCTAGAACTTCTAGTACTATATTGAATAAATATGGGGAGAGTGGACAGCCTTGTCTTGTTCCTGAATTTAGTGGTATCGCTTTGAGTTTCTCTCTGTTTAATTTGATGTTGGCTGTTGGCTTGCTGTAAATTGCCTTTATTATGTTTAGGATTGTTCCTTGTATTCCTGATCTCTCTAAGACTTTTATCATGAAGGGGTGCTGGAGTTTGTCAAAGGCTTTTTCAGCATCTAATGAGATGATCATGTGGTTTTTTTCTTTCAGTTTGTTTATATGGTGTATTACATTGACAGATTTTCGTATGTTGAACCATCCTTGCATCCCTGGGATGAATCCTACTTGGTCGTGATGGATAATTTTTTTGATGTATTCTTGGATTCGGTTTGCCAATATTTTGTTGAGTATTTTTTTTTTTTTTTTGGTTTTTCGAGACAGGGTTTCTCTGTGTAGCTTTGCTCCTTTCCTGGAACCCACTTGGTAGCCCAGGCTGGCCTCGAACTCACAGAGATCCGCCTGGCTCTGCCTCCCGAGTGCTGGGATTAAAGGCGTGCGCCACCACCGCCCGGCTGTTGAGTATTTTTGCATCAATATTCATGAGGGAGATTGGTCTGTAATTCTCTTTCTTTGTTGCATCTTTTTGTGGTTTGAGTAACAGGGTAATTGTAGCCTCATAAAAAGAGTTTGGTAGTGTTCCTTCTGTTTCTATTGTGTGGAATAATTTGAAGAGTATAGGTATTAGTTCTTCTTTGAAAGTCCGGTAGAATTCTGCACTGAAACCGTCTGGTCCTGGGCTTTTTTTGGTTGGGAGACTTTTGATGAATGTTTCTATTTCTTTAGGGGTTATTGGTCTATTTAGGTGGTTTATCTGGTCTTGATTTAATTTTGGTATGTGGTATTTATCCAGAAAATTGTCCATTTCTTCCAGATTTTCCATTTTTGTGGAGTACAAGTTTTTGAAGTATGATCTGATGATTCTCTGGATTTCCTCATTGTCTGTTGTTATGTCTCCCTTTTCATTTCTGATTTTGTTAATTTGGATGTTCTCTCTTTGCTTTTTGGTTAATTTGGCTAGAGGTTTGTCTATCTTGTTGATTTTTTCAAAGAACCAACTCTTTGTTTCATTGATTTTTTGTATTGTTCTCTTGTTTTCTATTTCGTTGATTTCAGCCCTCAGTTTGATTATTTCCTGGCGTCTGTTTCTCCTGGGTGAGTTTGTTTCTTTTTGTTCTAGAGCTTTCAGTTGTGCTGTTAATTCATTGATATGGGATTGCTCCATCTTCTTTATGTGTGCATTTAGAGCTATGAATTTTCCTCTTAGCACTGCTTACATAGTGTCCCATAGGTTTGGGTATGTTGTTCTTTCATTTTCATTGAATTCTAGGAAATCTTTAATTTCTTTCTTTATTTCTTCCTTGACCCATTGATGTTTCAGGTGGGTATTATTCAGTTTCCATGAGTTTGTAGGTTTTCTGTAATTTTTGTTGTTGTTGAAGTCTAACTTTAGAGCATGGTGGTCCGATAAGATACAGGAGGTTATTCCAATTTTTTTGTATCTGTTGAGATTTGTTTTGTGACCAAGCATGTGGTCAATTTTTGAGAAGGTTCCATGGGGTGCTGAGAAGAAGGTATATTCTTTTGTGTTAGGGTGGAATGTTCTGTAGATATCTATTAAGTCCATTTGAGACATAACATCTGTTAGGTCTTTTATTTCTTTGTTAAGTTTCAGTCTTGTAGATCTGTCTTTTGGTGAGAGTGGTGTGTTGAAATCTCCCACTACTAATGTGTGGGGTTTGATGTGCATTTTAAGCTTTAGTAATGTTTCTTTTATGAATGTGGGTGCCTTTGTATTTGGGGCATAAATGTTCAGAATTGAGACTTCATCTTGGTGGATTTTTCCTGTGATAAATATGTAATGTCCATCCTGATCTCTTTCAATTGATTTTAGTTTGAAGTCTATTTTATTAGATATTAGGATTGCTACACCAGCTTGTTTCTTAGGTCCATTTGCTTGGAAAGCCTTTTCCCAGCCCTTTACTCTGAGGTAGTGTCTGTCTTTGAGGTTAAGGTGTGTTTCTTGTATGCAGCAGATGGATGGATCCTGTTTTCTTATCCATTCTGTTAGTCTGTGTCTTTTTATAGGTGAGTTGAGACCATTGATATTGATGGATATTAATGACCAGTGATTGTTATTTCCTGTTATTTTTTGTGGTCGTGTTATGTTGTCCTTCTTTGGTGTCTGTTGGTGTGGGTTAATCCATTTCCTGAGGTTTCATGGGTGTGTTTAGTTTCTTTGGGTTGGAATTTTCCTTCTAGTGCTTTCTGTAGGGCTGGGTTTGTTGATAGGTATTGATTAAATCTGGTTTTATCATGGAATATTTTGTTTACTCCGCCTATGGTGATTGAGAGTTTTGCTGGGTATAATAGTCTGGGTTGGCATCCATGGTCTCTTAGTGTCTGCATAACATTTGTCCAGGACCTTCTAGCTTTCATAGTCTCTATTGAGAAATCTGGTGTTATTCTGATGGGTTTGCCTTTATATGTTACTTGGTCTTTCTCCTTTGCAGCTCTTAATATTTTTTCTTTGATCTGTATGTTTAATGTTTTGATTATTATGTGGCGAGAGGACTTTCTTTTTGGATCCAGCCTATTTGGTGTTCTGTAAGCTTCTTGTATCTTCATAGGTATTTCTTTCTTTAGGTTAGGAAAATTTTCTTCTATGATTTTGTTGAATATATTTTCTGTGCCTTTGAGTTGGTATTCTTCTCCTTCTTCTATCCCTATTATTCTTAGGTTTGGTCTTTTCATGGTGTCCCAGATTTCTTGGACGTTTTGTGTTACGACTTTTTTGTCATTAGTGTTTTCTTTGACTGACGAATCTATTTTCACTATTGTGTCTTCAGTGTCAGAGATTCTCTGTTCCATCTCTTGTATTCAGTTGGTTATGCTTGTTTCTGTAGTTCCTGTTCGTTTAGTCAGGATTTCTATTTCCTGCATTCCCTCAGCTTGTGTTTTCTTTGTTGTCTCAACTTCTCTTTTCAGATTTTGAAATGTTTCTTTCATCTGTTTAATTATTTTTTCTTGGCTTTCTTTGATTTCTTCCAATTTTTTGTTTGTTTTTTCTTCCATTTCTTTTTTTTTGGTTTTTCGAGACAGGGTTTCTCTGTGTAGCTTTGCGCCTTTCCTGGAGCTCACTTGGTAGCCCAGGCTGGCCTCGAACTCACAGAGATCCGCCTGCCTCTGCCTCCCGAGTGCTGGGATTAAAGGCGTGCGCCACCAACGCCCGGCTGGATTTTTTCATTTCTTCTTTAAGGGAATTTTTTATTTCCTCTTTAATGGAGTTTTTCATTTCTTCTTTAAGGGAATTTTTTATTTCTTCTTTAATGGAGTTTTTCATTTCCTCTTTAAGGGAATTTTTTATTTCCTCTTTAATGGAGATTTTCATTTCTTGTTTAAGGGAATTTTTTATTTCCTCTTTAAGGGTATTTTTTATTTCTTCTTTAAGGGCCTCTATCATCTTCTTAAAGTCATTTTTAGGATTGATTTCTTCTGTTTCTTCTGCCTTGTTATGTTCAGGACTTGCAATTGTAGGGTCGGTAGGTTCTGGTGTTGTCATATAGGTCTTTATGTTGTTGCCTGTATTTTTCCGCTGGCATCTACTCATCTTTTTCTCTGCTCAGTGCAGATGGTGTAAGACCCTAACCCTTCAGGCTTACACCTCCAAGCCTCAGAAATGAGAAACTTCAAGCCCCAGGAAATGAGAATCTAAATATCTGGTTCCCAGAGCAAGCTGACCACCCCTGTTCTCAGTCGGTGAAGTGTATACTTACGATTCTGGTGGTCTGGTTTGGTAGTTGGGTGGTGCCTTCTTCTGTGTTCTCGGGTTATGTTTTGCTCTTTCGTTGACTCCTCAGCTGATCTTGTTTCCTCAGACTTCAGACTGTAGGCTTCTGAATCCTTTCCCGGATGGATTTCAGCTGAGCGGGATGGATTTCAGCTGAGCAGGGTAGTCTCACCAGCACCTCCAAGTTGTTGGGTTTCGAAGGATCAGCAGCTGGGCCCTGGGTTGGCCTCAGACAGAGTGTTCAGATCCGTTCTGGCTCCATCTCACATAGATGGCTCCTTCTCTGGGTGTTGGGATTAAAGGCGTCCCTGTTCCAAGCTCTTGATTAAGATCTTGTTTTCACTAACTCTTCGGCGGGTAATAGCTCAGTTTCTGGTCTTTATTACAACTGCACTTCAGCCGCCGCCAGCCGCTCCGCTCCCGCCTGCCTCTGCCACATATAGCATTTTCTAACAATATCAATTTCAATATATATAATTTGTATACAATATAAAAAAATCCAATCCAAAGTAAAGTATTAAAACTAGTAATCGTCTTTTTCTTTTTCTTTCTTTTTTTTAAAACAAGAACCTTAAATCTAATCTCCTTTGCTTAGCCCTTTTCCTAAGCCTTGACAACAACTTGTAACCAACCCCCATAAACAATGAAAATTATCCCAGACCCCAAACCCATTAAAAGACCAAAAAAACCACCCGCCCCACACAACCTCTTTGGGAATGTGGGTGTCGTATTCTTAAAATTGCTTCCTGCTGGGTATGGGTGAAGGTATCTTTATCCTGAAAATAAAAATTTTAGGTTAATTGTCAAATTCTAGGAAAGGTAACTATATCCTTCGTTATCCAGTCTGTGTATAATGCCAAAGTTCAGGGTTTATCTCAAATCCTTATTCAAGTAGTCTTTGAGACTGGATCATTTCAGCTAGTCCTCTCAAAATTGCTCTGAGCACTTTGTAGTTCAAAGCTGATCTGTAGATGATGTTTGTCAGCTTAGTGATATTATTATTGTCCACGTGGAATTGTTGTTGTTGTGGGGCCCCATCTTCTTCCTGGAGACTTCAGTTGATGTTAGGCCTGGCCATGATTTCCTGCAGGAAACTGATAAGAGACTTGAACACAAAGACATATATATGCAGCTAATTGAAGCCTTTTTTTTAGAATTAGTTAGTACTCTATATGACCATTCATATCTTAACAAAGTTTAAAATGTATATATATGTATATTAATCTTGTAAATTTTGATATAAAATTCATACTTTAAGAAAAGTTTAAAGAATCAGAATAGAATCAAAGAGTTGAGATTAGTAATAGAATAGTCCCTTAATTAATTTGGTTTTTCTCCTGTCCCATACCAGAAGACTTGGTTACCTGGCATGGAGAAAGGTTTTCTGATTACCATTGTCTTGGTTATGATCTCTTTAGGAATATTTTTCTCCATTAGCATGATGTTTGACTACAGGTCTGCCATACATAACCTTTATTATATTGAGATGTGTTCCAGTCCTAATCTGTAATCCCTCAGGGGCTTTAAATATAAATGGATGCTGGATTTCCACAGCTATTGACACAATCATGAAATTTCTAATCAGGAGATCATTGTGTGGTGAATTACATTTATTGATTGATGCATATTGAAGCATTCCTGAATGTTCAGATTAAAACTGACTTGACCAGGATGAGTTACATTTTTGATATGTTATTGAAATATATTAAAAGGTGTTTTACTGTATTATTTGCCTATGTTCACCAGGAAAATAAATCCACAACTTTCTTTTCCCTGTGTATCTTTCTGGTTTTGCATCCACTGTGATACTAGCTTTCCAGAAGGGTTTTATATTTTATTGAGTAATTTGAAAATAACAGATTTTCAATCTTTTTTTAAGATCCGGTAGAGGAGCTGGTGTGATGGCCTAATAATCATTACTTGTGAGTGGTTATAAATTAGTCATTGTTTGGGGTTTGAATGGAACCATGTCTCTTTTCCCCCTCTCGTCACCGGTACCTCACCTGACTTAGGCTTGTGCAGGCCCTCTGCATCCCGTCACAGTCCCTATGCATGTGTATTGGCATTGGTCCTGATGTTCTTACAAGACCTTGTTTCCTTGGTATCTTCTGTCTCCACGTTTACAATCTTTCTGCCTCCACATCCATAGAGTTCTCTGAGCCCTGGAGGGAGGTGTTTGATGGAGACATCCAATTCAGGACTGAATGTTCCAAGGTCTCACACTCTGCACATTGCCAGTAGTGGGTGTTTCTATTTCTTCCCATCTAATGCAGAATGAAGCCTCTCTGATGGTGGATGAGTAAGGTAGTAGCTATAACAAAATGTTTTTAGAAATCATTTACCACTGTATTCCTTTAGTAAAACAGAAGTAATTTTCCCCTTAGATGCATGGTCTATCTGACGTCAAGTTCTTAGCCTGGGAAGGTGCAGGAATGGTTCCATCTCATGGAGTGAGCCTTAAATCCAATCAACTTTGGTACCATTATTGCACCAGCATATGTTGCAGGTGGGTCCCCATTGTCAATCACAGGATTCGTAGCAGTGTTGGTGTTTCCTTTCTCCCCTGGTAGTGTGCAGATCACCTTCCTGTACCATGAACCCTACTCAGTGGTGAAGGCTCTACATAGGCACCAAGTGATCTCAATGCTGTCAATGTATGTAAGGAACAAAATATGTATCTGAGTCTCATGACCTTTCACTACTCCCTTGGAACCTATCTATAGACACATGATGACCATTCAGACTGTCTAATTCCCTGATTTTCTGGATGGACCTATTTATTTCAAATTTATATCATATTATGGACACAGTGTTTATTTTAGTAGGCTTTCTGGATAGTTTTGTGTCAACTTGACAGAAGGTAGATTCAGTTGGAAAGAGGGAACTTCAGTTGAGAAAATATAAAGACAGAGTTGCCCGTGGAAAAGCCTGACTTATGGGGATTTTCTTGATTGATTCATATGAGAGTGCCGACCTCACTGTGGGTTGTGCCACACATCAGCAGATGTTCCTGGGTGCAAAAGAATCAGGCTGAGAAAGCCATAAGGAGCAAGCCAATAAGCAGTTTTTTCATGGCCTCTGAATCAGTTCCAGCATCCAGGTTCCTGCCTTAAGTTCCTTCCCTGGCTTCCCTAGATAATGGACTGTAAGCTGTAAGATGAATTAAACTCTTTCCTCCTTAAGTTGATTTTTGTCCTTGTTTTTTTTTTTAATCAGAGCAATAGGAACCCTAACCAAGACAGTTTACTTTTCAACATTTTCCATGGTCAGTTGTGGTTTTCCTTTTGGACTTGTAGCAAGAGAGAAGAGAGTGATGAAGATATGTAGCTGTCTTAGTCATTTGTTTTACTTCTTCAAAAACAATACCTTATAAAATAATACATGTGGATTTTTTATTAAGAGATTTTCTATTCATTTTACATACCAACCACTGATACCCCTGTTCTCCCACCTCCCACCCCCAGCTTTCCACCCCAACCCACCCCCTCATTTCCACCTCTTCCATGGCAAGGTCTCCCATGTGGAGTCAGAAGAGCCTGGTACACTCAGTTGAGGCAGGTAGAAGCCCCTCCTCCCTGCACCAAGGCTGTGCAAAGTGTCTCACCATAGATACTAGGCTCCAAAAAGCCGGCTCATGCACTAGGGGCAGGTCCCAATATATGGATTTTTCTTGGCTCACTTTTTGTGAGTGTATTCTGTCATAGCAGGAATCCATGTCCTTAGGAGATGGAGGCGGTTGGACACATGGGATCCCACACAGTGAGAAACAAAGAATGTGCCTTGCTGCTACTAACATATGTTCCTCTTTTTAACTTTTTAGGGACTATGACCAATTAATTGGTGCTATCTACCCTTAAGATCTTGCTTCAGAACTAGCCTACTCTAGAAAATCTCTAACACCAATGCTCCAAGATTGGATTTAACAATGATGCTAAATCTTGTCATGTTGACCTGATTGACCATTGAAGGAAAACTCATTTCCATTTGTAGCCAGAAGGCTAGAAATGAGATGGGTTTGAAATTCCAATAAGCCTTTCATAGATTTACTAGCAAGGACCCAATACAGTCCTTCTTTGCTTCACTTCATAAGGTTTCCACAATTTTCCAGGAAATTTGGTGGAGTCCCCCAGCATTTTGGAGATGCCAAGGCTTCGTGATAATAACAAGGAACAGCCACAGGTGACAACTATGCATGCTGTGGGTTATAGAGTAAAAGGAATGAATAATCAAATGCTTTGTGGCCCCAAAGGCTTTAAGTAAATCCCATATGAAGGATTACTTGACAGATTTAATTAATTTCATTAATAAATAAATATATTATTAATAAATTAATTAATATTTAATAAATTTAATTTAATTAATAGATTTTTGCTTTGTGCAGATTCTGAATCTATCCTGGTTCTTCTCTCTTGGAAGAACTGTATGAGATATGTTGGATTTTATAGGACCTCACAGAGAAATACAATAGATTTTGTGGTGGACTGGAGTGGGAGTGGGTAGGGTTGGGAATAGGCAGGATCATATTCAGAGGAGGGGGCAAAACACTGGGAGAAATGACTGAAATTGGTGGGCATTTGGAGGGCAAGGTGAAAACCTAGTGTAATGGAAACTCATGCAATCTACAAGACTAACCCTAGCAAAGAAGCCTATCCATGGGGGATATGGAGCCTGAACTGGCCATTTATATCCAGTCAAGGCCTCAAGTGGAGGAACTGGGACATGAACACAGCTGCAAAACTTTCAACCTACAGTTGGACCTGCATCCAGAATTTTCTGGGACCAGAGCCTAGCAGAATTGTCATCAAGAGACCAGAGAGACTTCATCCAGCAAGTGATGGGAGCATATGCAGAATCCCAAAGCAAAACATTAGGCAGAGTTAGGGGAGTCCTGTGGACGAGGAGGAGGAAGGATGGGAGAAATCTGGAATTAGGGACACCAAGGGAACATGGCCCACAGAATCAATTGACCTAGACTCACACAGGCTCACGGAGATCAGGGAGCCTGTACGAGTCTAATCTAGATCTCCACATGTATGATATGGCTGAGTAGCTTGGTGTTCTTGTGGGATTCCTAAGTGGTTTGGGGGACTGTCACTGATTCTTTTGCCTACTTGTGGAACTGTTTTTCTCCTACTAGATTGCCTCATCTGGACAAAATCATTGCATTGAATATCACTATGGTCAACTATCCCATATTTTAACAGAGACAAGCATATAAACAAATATGTGTTTTAAACCAAGGGTTACCTTCTTATGCATCTGCAATTAAAAGTTGGATATTTAGGACTTGGAGTATATTAAATAGAAAGATCTCTGTTTTTTTTTTTTGAATCAAGAATTTTTCTACATCTGTTTCCATGGTACAATACCTTGAACAAGATTAAAAATATACATACAGTATTTTCTGACAAAATCAATCTCAAATTTGTATCAATACACATAATTTGTATACAATATACAAAAGCCCACCACAATGTAAAATATTTAAAACTAGTAGTTGTTTTCTGAAAGTAGATTCCATAATCTTCCTTTTTGTCTTATCACGTCTATATGTATCAATCTCAAATTTGTAGCAATATACATAGTTTATATACAATATACAAAAATCCAATCCAATGCAAAATATTTAAAGCTAGTTTTTGCCTTTTAAAAGTAGATTCAATAACTTTTTTGGCTTTAGTGTTTTCTTTGACTGATGAATCTATTTCTTCTACTGTATCTTCAACACCAGAGATCCTCTCTTCCATCTCTTGCATTCTGTTGGTTATACTTGCTTCTGATGTTCCCGTTCGTTTACTCAGATTTTCTATTTCCAGCGTTCTGTCTGTTTGTGTCTTCTTCATTTTTTCTATTTCCGTTTTCAGGTCTTGGACTGTTTCCTTCATCTGTTTCATTCAATTTACTCTTTTTCTTGGGACATTTATTCTGGATAATTTGTCCTTTTTCTTCAGATGTCTCATTTTCCAGTGTTCCTCAGATTCCTTGGCCTTCATTCTTCTGAAGGACAAAAACAAAAACCCTTCCCCAAACCTAACTTTGGGGAGATTCCCTTTCAGCAAGTTATATCTGATTAAATGAAAAGCATTTGTTAGTGGTATAAGGTAATTTAAAATTGATTGTCATGGTGGTTGATGAACTATCACCTCTTCTAATCAAGAGGTCTCTCTTGTTCAAATCGAACCTTCATCAATTTTGATGGTATCCATAGCTTTTCTTCTCCTGTAGAAACAAAAGGAAAACCTCATTTCCAACATAATACATAACCTGGTTTTCATTCTGAGGTCAGCACATCTTTAAAGTATATAGACTGATTTAATTCGGTAGTTATTCTATTATCCAGTGTCTCTCTGCAGCTGTTATTCCTTTCTCATTAGCATTTAGAAAATTCAGAGATAATAGAGCATTATGTAATCCATCTCTGGGGTGTTTTATTACCTCTTTCTGTTTATTTAGCATATCCTTTAGAGTTCAATTTGCTCTTTCTATGACTGCTTGGCCTGTAGGATTATGTGTTATACCTGTAGTATTCTCTATATTGTAAGGAGCTAAAAACTCTTTCTTTTTACCAGAGACATATGCTGGAACATTGTCAGTTTTAATTTGTGAAGGTATACCCATGACAGCCAAAACTTCCAGAAAATGTGTAATTAGAGAGTCAGCTTTTTCAGAACTCACAGCAGTTGCCCATTGAAATCCTGAATAAGCATCAATGGTGTGGCATACATAGTTCAGTTTTCCAAATTCTGCAAAGTGAAACACATCCATATGCCAGATTTCATTACTCTGAGTACCCTTTGTGTTACATCCTGATAGTAGTGGAGTCCAATTGTAAAAAGAACAAGTAGGACATTACCTTATAATTTCCCTGGCTTGTTGCCTGGGTATGAAAAAAATTTTTTTAAACCATTACTATTGACCTGATGTTTTTTATGAAATTCTGAGGCCTCCAGCACATTTTCTATCAATAGTTTATCAATCTTGTCATTATCTTAGGATACAGGGCCTGGCTGACCAATATGGGATCAGATGTGAGCTGTATAAAAGGGATGCTTCCTATTCCTGATTATATTAACTTGTAACTGAATACATAACAATGTTAATTCTGACTCATCAGGGATAAATTCTGCAGTCTCAATGTGTAAGACCATGCTTTCAGCATATTGAGAGTCAATAAATATGTTGAGAGGTTCCAAAATATCTATTAATGCCATCAGAATAGCATACAATTCTGATTTTTCAACCAAATTATTAAACTTTGAACCACTTTACTTAAATTTTCTGATTTGTAACTTGCCTTTCCTTGTTTTTTTTTTTTATTTGCATCTGTATGTAATGCATAGGCTCCAGATATGGGTGTTTCCTGAACAATGCGAGGCAGAATCCAATCATCTCTCTTTATAAGTTGAATTCTATCTCTTTTGGGATATTTGCTGTTAACCTCTCAAAGAAATTACTGCAAGCTCTTTGCCAAGGTTCACTTTCTGCCCATAATTTGTCAATGTCATCCTTAGTTAAAGGTACTATATTTTCTGCTGGGTCTATTCCTGCTAATTTATTAAGTCTCAATTTCCCTTTTAAAATCAAATCAGAGATCTTTTCCACATAAGTTTTTAATTTTTTACTCTGTTTATTTGGTAGAAATATCCATTCCAACATAATATCTTCCCTCTGTATTAAAATTCCTGTAGGAGAATGCTTATAAAGTGGATTAACCAAAATGCTATCAAGCTTTGGATCCACATGATCCACATGTCCTTCCTGTAATTTCCACCAAGGCCAGTTCTCTCTTAGCTTTAGCTGATGCTGTGGAATGTCATTCTGTATGCTGTGAATGTGTGTTGCTCTGATTGGTTGATAAATAAAATGATGAATGGCCAGTAGCCAGACAGGAAGTACAGGCAGGATAAGCAGACAGGGAGAATTCTAGGGAGAGGAAGGCTGAGTCAG
Organism: Peromyscus attwateri; assembly: GCA_902168425.1. NCBI lineage: Eukaryota > Metazoa > Chordata > Mammalia > Rodentia > Cricetidae > Peromyscus > Peromyscus attwateri. The sequence continues at coordinate 11,997 of CABHPP010095172.1, forward strand.
AAGTCGCCAGCTGTTGCTGGAGTTTTCCTGTGTCCACCCAGCTCCTGCAGCTGCTCACACCCAAGTAAACACACAGAGACTTATATTACTTATAAACTGTATGGCGGTAGCAGGCTTCTTGTTACCTAGTTCTTATATCCTAAATTAACCCATTTCTATAAATCTATACCTTGCCACATGGCTCATGGCTTACCAGTATCTTTCTATCTTACTTCTCATGGCAGCAGTTACTGTCAGCATCTCCTGACTCAGCCTTCCACTTTCCAGAATTCTCCTCTCTGTTTATCTCACCTATACTATACTTCCTGCCTGGCTACTGGCCAATCAGTGTTTTATTTATTAAACAATCAGAGCAACACATTCAAAGCATACAGAGCAAAAGATATGCACAGCAACCAACCAGACACAGAGGCAGCAAGATGACAAGGCAGAACTGAGAAAATGTATCAAGTGACATGGCTAAACATATATAAGAATTATGAGTTAAATTAAATGAAAGAGCTAGTCAGTTAAGCTGAGCTAATGACCGTGCAGTTATAATTAATATAAGCCTCTGTGTGTTCAGTTTGGAGATGCAAGTGGGAGAGCTTTGTCCCATCAACCAGCCTGCTGAGACACAGGAAAACTTCCAGCTACAACTGGTGCCTCACCTTTGGGCATTGATCCACATAGACCTAAGAAAGTTTAAAGATTCTGAATGCTTAAAAACGGAGTCACACTTGGCTTCCTAGTCTCACAGTTTCATGTCAGCAGCAGTGCAGACTCATCTCCCAGCAACTGCCTGCATGATGGAACTGGCTGCCAGCCACCATGGGCTAAGCAGCATGGCTATTGGCTGTGAGTTTCTGAGACAGGACACAGGCATCTCGAAACGGCACAGTGTGGTGCATGGTGGATTTAGCCTTTACTAATACAGACAAAAAAAGAGGTCTCTGGGCTACATGATGCTTTAATGGAAGTGTAGACCCTCTACTTCCAAGAGTTGGTGGTATGCATGTGTCCCAGCACTGGCAATAAACATACCACTACCACACTGAAAAGCTGAGGTGGGCAGAGGCAACAGCCAAGTCTGCCACTTCTGTTCTAACCACTCTGCATTTTAAAGCAATAGATTCACAATACAAATTCAGATGGAGAAAAGCCTAAACAGTTTACAATGTGTGTAAAAATGTATGTAGACATGGAAGAGGAAAATGAATATAGACAGTTATATAAAGAAATAGTTTTAAAAAATAAAGTCTTTTAAAGAGACAGTGAAAGTAACATAAAAAATAAGCCATGTAGAGATGGAAATCACACAGCAAAGCTGGATTATATTGTCTTTTGGGATTTTAACTGCAGAGAGACATTTGATTGTAAAAACCTGCTGAGTTAAATCAATATGTATATTTTAAAGGTATCTCAACTTCAAAATTCATGTCTAAGGACACGTTGCTTTGGAAAAGAGGTTCTGCTTTTGTTTCCACAGAAGATGAGAACCTGTGGATTGCTTCCAGGCTAATATGGTTTGACCAGCCAAGACCCCCTGAAAGGTCTTTGATGATACCACGGTCCAGATGTTCCAACATCCAGAACGGTTTCCAGGCAACTGGCTCAGAGAATACAGCATTACAGTCTATTCCAGTCAGGACTTGACCATAATTATTAATTTTTTCAGGGTCCTCATAAGACTACCAGCATCCCTGTATCAACAGGAAGTAGCCTAGAATACTATGCCCACATTCCCAAAAAAATGGATTATGAATATTGGTCTTTCTTGTTTGTTTGTTTGTTTGTTTTTTATTATGTATATAGTATTCTGCCTGCATGTGTCCCTTGCAGGCCAGAAGAGGGCACCAGATCTCATTACAGGTGGTTATTAGCCATCATGTGGGTGCTGGGAATCGAACTCAGGACCTCTGGAAGAGCAGTCGGTGCTCTTAACCACTGAGCCATCTCTCCAGCCCGAATATTGGTCTTTCTAAGAGATTGGTTACAAATTGCTATTGGTCATACTCAATATCTTTCTAAAAGAAAGTAGGGGGATAGGATATAGATGTGACAGAATGAAATGGTAGATTATTGAACCTACTTTTCAAGAGCACAACTTGTTTAAAAATGTTTTATATTGCCATGGATTTTAGTTTATTGTTATAAATTTAGAGTTGATTTTGTTATAATATATAGATATAGATATATATTTCTACTCTTGTTAAAGGTATTATGTTTATGTAACTCATTTAAATTGTAATGGATAATTAAGAAATACAGATTAATAAGTAGTCTTCCATGATATTCAAATTTACAGTCATGTTAAGTTTTCTAGGTATACATAGATATAAAGGCTACAAGCAACTTTTTATTGATTTCTTGCCACAATCGTTGGAGCACCAACTGCAGACCAATTGCTAAATGGTCTTAGTAATAAAAATTCAGCGCAAGAAATTGGGTTAAAGCCTGAGAGAGATCAGAGGATTAGGAAAAGCCACAGCTAACCTCACCTCACCAACTCTGCAACTTCCAAAGCAAGATACTTTCTGTCTACCCACACCTATATGCCTTTCTGTTCTGTTCTCTCATTTGCTCTCTCAGCCCAGATATATCACTTCCTGTCTGTCTGTACAGACCTCCAGACCTCTATGGTTAGTGCTGGGATTAAAGGCATGTATCACCATGCCAGGCTCTGTTCCAAGTGTGTCCTTGAACTCACAGAGAACCAGACAGATCCCTGCCCCCAAGTGATAGGATTAAAGGCATGTGCTACCATTGCCTGACTTCTATATAGTGGCTGGCTTTTTCCTATGATCTCCTGACAAGATTTATTGGGGGACACAGTATATTGGGGGGACAAAGTATATCACCGCAGTGGAACCAATGTTCAATGAATAAAGTGTATCATGACAATATGTTGATTCAGTGATTCATAGTCGATAAAAGAATATCGCAGAAGGTCAAAGTTCAGATTCAAACAGGAAGCTTGATTTTTTCATTGACATAAAGTTAATCATTTAGAAATCAATTCAACAGAATCATTATTTTCATGAGAAAGATACAGAAAGTATTTAGAGTCAGCCATGGACATAATATATTCATTCAGACATACATTTGTAGAGGAAAGAATATTCGGTGACTCATGGAACCCTGGAAGGCAAATAACTGATAGTCTCTAGTCTACAGAGCACCATGCCTGGTATTGTGACTTGGTCAGGCCTCCCATGGGCCTTTTCTGATCCTTTTCCCTTTCATCTACTATCGCTTCATCTGGTTTCACATGTTTGTATCATCATAAATGCCTTTCTCAAAAGAAGTTTCTTGCTTCACATTAGTGACTAAATCCAACAAGAGAATTTCATGCCTTGGGACAGGTTCTCTTTGATCTTGGATGAAGTCATACTGCCTGTGGCTGGAGAAGATCATAAAAAATATTTTTCATCTGTCTTGTGATTGTTAATGTGAAGCCTGAGATTCAAAGCCTGTGGGAAGAAATTATTGGATAACTCCACAGGGGAGTAAAGAGTCTTGTCAGGAAGAACTTGGGATGATTCAAGTAGTAGCTCCAGTCACCAATAAAAGTCTAAACAAACATGCACACACATATGAGCTATGTATATTCACGCTGGATGCTTGGAGTTCACATTACCATGCTCATGAATCTCCAGTTACTTTGTTAATATGCTGTTCTCTTGGATTTTTATCTCTTGCTTTCTACAGATTCCTATTCTTGTGTGTTCCTACAGCAGCAGTGAGTGCTTAGTCAGAATGAATTACCGTTTAATTGATAAAGGAAATGTGATGATTACTGGTTTTTTTCCTGCATATGCTGTCTATCCTCTCAACAAAACAATTGATTGGAGGATGACTAAATTTAACAGAGAATTTATGATTGAGTATGTCTTTTTTCCATTTATTCATTATCTAAATTTGGCATTCACGTGCCTTGGGGGAAGTATGGATTCCAACATCATTATTCCTTTCTTCCATTTCTAGATCTCTTCTGTGGTGCTGTATTCTTAGTGACTCATCTTGTGCTTTCAAGGGGGAAATGGCAATTTGGGTTTTATTCATTTTCTTTTCTACAGTAGACACCGGGAATTTCCCCCATATTCCCAGCAAAGCCTCTAACTCCTCAGGATTTGGATGTTTTCTTTATTAGCTCTACTGTAGATAGATTAGATAATAGAAGGATGATAGAGTATTTGGTGGGACTCTAGAAGTCTAGTTGTGCTTCTGTGAGACAAAATGAATGTCACTGTAGTTAGTGATCAGGGATTTGGTTGTGTGCGAGTGACATGTGTTATCTGTATTTGCTGCTCAAGATTGGGGAGCAGGGATGTCAGAATTAGACACTGGGACCAACTTTCTGCTTTAGAAATGCCTTCATCTGTCTCAGATTCTTTCATCTGACTTCTAATAATTGTATTATCTGATAACTTAGATGCTTACCTATTAGTTCCATGAAAATGCAGTGTATACTTCTTCATTGTTATGAATGTGTTTCCCTGTACCCCTTAATTGTGATGAAGCCTCTGAATACTGCTTTTAGTTATTCTCAAAGATACAAGATTAAGACATAGTGTCAGACAAGTCGAACTGAGTATCTTAAGTCCTGCTAAAGAGAAACAATCATGTGTGTTAGGGTTTAGAAGAAGTCAAGGATATTTCACCCAACCTGACATGCTCATAGCTGTGGGTAATCACACAATAAGTGTCTGAAAATGAGAAGTGCAGCTTGTTCTTAAGTCTTAACTCAACAAAGGCAACATGGAAATACATATTCAAGAGTTATGTTGGAGGCAATGGGTGGAAAATCACCTAAAATAAACATAGGACTGAAGATGAATAATTGTCAATGTGGCAGTTCTGTGTCTGCTGAAGTGTGGCTGTGGAGAGCAGTGAGAGAGAAAATATTCAAGCATGGAATGTCATTTTACATGAAGGTTATTGTAATATTTTAATAGGTTAATTCTTAATTTGATACAATGAAGGCAACAGGGAAAAATTTTAAAAGATAAAATATTCTGTGGAAGAGTCTACTGGCTCCAGGGATCATTGTTTACTTCAAGTTAGGTTAAGAAGCTGTATGGTCTACCAGACATTTGACCTTGAATGCAGGAAGGAGATGTGTCTGCTTTACAGCAGATGCTGTCCCTGTTCCTCCCTGTTCCTCATCTTCTTCCCTGTTCTCCAATCTCAGTAGCTCAGACAACACTGCGCATCAGCTTACGCCCCTCTTCAGCTTGTACAGCAGCAACCCCATGCCTGCAAAGGGACTGTAATAATGGGAGTTCTGTGGCTGGGTTGTCTAATATGTAAATGAAGAGAATGTTGTGTGAGTTTGATTTTATATCTTATGATGTATAAAAATAAAACTAATGTAAATGTGTGATTATGAAAGCTATACAAGCCAACATGTTTGATTTAGACAACACATTTTCAAATTATACTTTGCATAGAGAGTGAGGTGCATGCAACTATATACACTGCAAGGGTCATAACTGCGTTCATGCTTTGGATAAACTTTTTACATAGGTGTGAGAAAGTATGTATATAATTTGAAAAGTATATTGAACTGTCCTTCTCTAGTTAATTTTCCTCGTGTTCAAATTGTAGCACTATAAGTACATTTATCTTCATTGCCATAACTGCAAAAGATCATGGGTTGTGGGGCTAGCATTATTTTCTATTTCACTAGTTTTTGTGTGGACTAATTTTCTAACTGGATTTTATTTTCTTGTTGAAAGATTGTAAATAAATGTTTGATAGGTAAAGAATTATGTCTAATAGGTACAAAATATGTCTACCATGTGATTAAAGCAAATTTATCTACATAAGCACATGTTGATGAACACTATAGAATCTTTTATGTATGGTGGTTGATTTCCTTGCAAAGTAATAATGACAGACAGTTTCTCTCACTGTGTATGAGTGTGATTTTCTTTAACACTAACATAGAAATACAGCTGATTTAGTATTCCAAGATACATTGTATCAGTTATGTGTGTATTTGTATATTAATAACTTGAAACAGTTCGTGAATTAGATGAATATGAAAAGTCAGATTTTAAGGTTTTTTTTTGAGTTTACTGTGGATATTCACCATTTTTCAGTATTTTTCAATTGAAGGACATAAATATCTGTTTACAGGTTATTTGAAAATCTTTTAGGATGTAAGGTTTATTTTAAATATGTACAATATTTCATTCTGAAGGTGTAAAAAACAAGAACTTTTAATTGTACAAAGTCTATTTATCTTTTTTATTAAGTAATTTTTAATTCATTTTATATACCAACCACAAATACCCTCTCTTCCTTCCTCCCACCCCTTTAGCCTTCCACCTTCCTACCCACCACCGATTCCCTCCTCCAACCAGGTAAGGCCTCCCATAGGGAGTCAGCAGAGCCTGGTCCATTCAGTTGAGGCAGGTCCAAGCCCCTCCTCTTGCACCAAGGCTGTGCAAGGTGTCCCACCACAGGTAGGATGCTCCAAAAAGCCAGCTCATGCACCAGGGATGGATCCTGATCCTACCGCCAGGGAGCCCCTTAAGCAGATCAAGCTACACAGCTGTCTAGCTTATGCACAGGGTCTGTCCAGTACCATGGAGGCTCTACATCTTTTGGTCCAAAGTTCATGAGTTCCCACTAGTCTGGTTTGGTTGTCTCTGTAGTTTTTCCTATCATGATCTTCATGCCCCTTGCTCATAGAATCCATCCCCCCCCCTCTCTCTTCAAATGGTGTCCTGGAGCTCAGCATGGTGCTTGGCTCTGGATCTCTGCATCTGCTTCCATCAGTTACTAGATGAAGGCTCTATGATGACAGATGGGGTATTCACTGATCTGTTTAAACATTTATTCTTGTTCATCTTTGGTCATGAATCCCTAATCTAAAATAACATGGGGAAAAGCATGTTAAGTAAACTACAGCATTTTCCTTCCAGAATAATTCAGACTCTTAATGATCGGGTTTTCTCTGAAAATAAAAAGATCAGGTGAACATGAATTTGTACACTGGGTTACCTTCATCAGTTTCATTCAGGAGAATGAATATTTATTGAATCTCTTTTGCTGTAGAATAGAAATGATGTGAGGCTGGAAATATTTACCAATCCATACAGAATATTGTTCCTTTCCTACTTTTCCTAATGACCAGTCTGTGAATTCTGACCCCATTGTCATCCTTCTTAAAATATTATTATTTATTAATTATCAATATCATATTTTTCAGTAATGACACATCCTTTCTGTTTAATCCTCAATTATTTGCATTGATTTCTTTAAGTTTTGATTTTCCATAGTTTTCAATAATATTTATACAAGCTCATAAAAATTCAAGCAAGTTTAGAATATATTTATCATCATGACAATCAATATCTATTTATGGGGTAGAGGATGATAATTCATCATATGTAAAAATGTACAATGATTAAATTATGAAGTTTAATATGTCCTCCTTTCAACTTTAATCATAATAATTATACATTTTCTGGCAAACTATGTGCTATCTAAACCAAGTATGTTGCTAGTTATTGTGGTGGTGCACAATAATCTGTACATTTGTATGGCAAAGACAGGTTTTCAAGGCATGCATGGTCTATATAGAAAGTTTAAGAAAACCCAGTATATTTAACAATAGTGTTCTTTTTTATTAAGAAATTCTTTTTCATTTTATACACCTACCAGAGATCCCCCTCTTCCCTCCCCCTGTCCCCCAACCCAACCCCACTCCTCCCTTCAAGAAGGCAAGGCCTCCCAGAGGAGGGGACTTCCAGTAAGACAAGTCCACACCCTTGCCCCTGCCTCAAGGCTGCACAAGGTAGTGGGCTCCAAAAAGCCCCCTCATGCACCAGGGATGGATTTTGATTCTACCTCCAAGGCCCCCCAAGCAAATCAAGCTACACAGTTGTCTTGCCATGCAGAGAGATGACCAAATCAAACTAGTAGAAATTCATGAAAGTACTTTGTAAGTAGACCTAATAAAAACAACACAGTTTGTGAATATCTTTTAGTGAACAACTCGTATTTAATACTTTTGGGCTAGGATATAAACCCCTATTAAGTTGCCCACAGTGTGTTTGTATCTTGGTTCCCAGCAGAACAAAATGCCAAACTCCAAGTCTCTGAAGTGAAACAGAGAAACATTGTCCCATTATTTTTGCACTGATGTGTATATAATACATAGAAACACAAAGGAGTCCTAATTTATGACATCTGTGTTCTATATGTATTTTTAAAGCTTTCAAACTAATATGTTTTGTGTTGAAACTGTTTTCTCAAAATTTTGGGCATCAATGCCCATTGGATGGTATAAAACAGAAAGGTTCTGGGACAGAATGCTGCTATTTTGAGGGCATTTTGAAAGTATTGTTTCATGTGGGTGTGTTATTGAATATGCATAGTGGACAAACAATAAGTTCTGTAAACATATCAGCTATCTAGAGGTTTAGAAATGCAGTAGGTGTGTTAAATATAAAGATTGAGTTGACTTATGATGTCCTTTGAGTTCAGAATTTCTCTGTTTAAGCTTTTTGTTCCATATTACTTGTCTGTTGCTGAAAATGGGGAATTGGAGTCACTCACCATCTCTGTTCTGGGGTTGATCTGTGCTTTTGAATCTAATACTGTTTCACTAGTGAAGTTGGGAACTCCTGTGTTTAATGTGTACATGATTAGAATTGTAATACCCTGTTGTTGGATGTTTTCCTTTAATGGGTAGAAAGTATGCTTCACTACTTCTTCTGAATAGGTTTTGCTTGGTGTCTTACTTGTCACATTTTAGGATAGTTATGCATGCTAAGTGTTTAGTTGCATTTGTTTGGGATCCTTTTCCCATCCTTTAACTCTAATTTGAGGTCTATCATGGTTGTGAATTGTGTTTCTTGGAGACAGAAAAATCCTGGGTATTGTTTTCTGATTAAATCTATTTGTGTTGTTCATGAGATCATAAATATTAAGAGTTATTACTGGATGATATATATGTAAGTAAATTGGTTACTAAACGTGAGTTTTGCAACTCTGTGAGTTTGGTGTCCCTGGTTTCAGCACCAAAAATGTAAGTAAATTGGTTGCAACAACTCTGGGTTTGGTCTTGCATTTGGCACTAAAACAAGAGTTTTGCAACTCTGAGAAAGGTGTTCTGACTACCTGGGGAGTCAGGCAACACCTTGAGATGCTTAGGACAGCTCTGATGGCTGAACTGCAAGGAGACAGTTTGTCCCTGAAGGGTGAGGTATCCCAGTCATTTTGTTGAATACATAGATACAAGTTTTACTCAGCCATAATCAGAGAAGTTCCCTGCAACAGAGCACAGTCAGTCCCATGGGATGTATTTATAAAACCCATTCCCTTAGGTCTCAAGGAATGCAGCAGAAGAGGAGGTAGAAATATTGTAAGAGCCAGAGAAGATGGACTACACTGTGGAAACAGAGTCATCTCAACATGGCAGGACTGCTGCACATGTGAGCTCAGATAAACTTGGAAGCAGGCCCAGGACCTGTACCAGTACCAGACAGATGCAGGGCCTGTGCTGAGAGGTGAACACAAGTGAACTGAGTGAATACAAGCCACCATTTTTAATTCATAAGCTATCTCAAAGCTATCACAAGCCTTCATCCCTCACCCAGTGGTAAAGAGAAAATTAGTTTTCTCCAAGGAAGTCTTGTTAGGTATACAAAGTATTCTTAAGGGCAGGCCCAAAGCTCAGTAGTAGATGGGGGAAGAATAAAAGCTCAATGTTATTTTTGAATTTAAATTTTTTCAACCTTATTTGTCTTTTCTGTGAAAATTATACTTTCTGACTTTTTTCTGGCTGTTCAGCTGTTTATTAGACCATCAAGTGTTTTAGGTAGGCAAAGTAATACAGATTCACAGCATTAAACAAATGCAACATAAATAAAAGTAACATACATAAAATAATAGTCTACAACATTTCCCCCTATTTTTCTAAATAAAAAGAAAGGTTTTAACTTTAACACAGTATAACTACATACAACAAAAAGTTATCAAGTAAGAATTACATTTACAATACTCCTATTCTAATTCTAGAAAATGCTGGGAAGACACTTAAACATGGACTTTTGAGAACAGAATCATTCAAACTGTAAAACCCATTGCACTAAACTTACACATATATCACATGTTGTGTGGTGTGAGTCTTCATCCTAAATATTGTTCTACATTCTGTGCAGGTTTAAGTTGAGGAACTACCAATGGATTTTGGCCATGAAGTTTGCCATTGAGGAGATCAACAGCAACCCCTATATTTTACCAAACACATCCCTGGGATTCATAGTCCAGAATGTCCTTGATGGTCAAAGATACACTCTGGCCAATCTTATTGGTACATTTTCAGGCACTGGTTATGCTATCACTAACTACAGATGTGCAAGAGAGAGCATGTCAGCTGCTGTACTTACAGGACCATCATGGGCAATATCAGAATACATGGGGACACTGCTGGATCTTTACAAATATCCACAGGTGAGGAAGGTGATTAGATAGAACATGATGTCAGCTCTACTTGGTGACATTTTAGGTGGCTGTGAAGAAAAACAAGGAAACTTAAATCACTCTGAATAGGTAGGGAAATGATGCAGACAGATGGAGATGCATCTATATTTCTCTAGCTTAGAATGGAGGGAAGGGAAAGGGTGGAGTAGTGACAGCACACTATTGAACCTCTGAATATCTTCTGTACATTTTGGAAAACCCTTAAGAAGGCAGGTTTGACCTTCAATGTAGTATTGCCCTACAGGCTTCAAACCATTGCTGTAGAATGGAGTTGAATTTTATGACAATATTCTTCTCTCTGATTGTTTTTCTCTACAGTTTACTTTTGGGCCTTTTGATACTATCCTGAACGAACAAAGACGGTTTTCTTCCCTGTACCAGGTGGCCCCCACGGACACATCTCTCACTCTTGGCATTGTATCTTTGATGCTTCATTTCCACTGGAACTGGGTTGGGCTGTTCATCATAGATGATGACAAAGGTGCCCAGATTCTGTCAGATTTGAGAAGCATGATGGAGAAAAATGGAGTCTGCATAGCATTTGTGGAAATGATCCTAGCCTTCAGGGGTTCATTTATGACCACATCCTGGAAAAATCAGGTGCAGATCCTGGAATCATCAGCAAATGTGATTATTGTTTATGGGGACACTGATTCCCTATTAAGCTTAATGGTGAATATTAAGCAGAAGTTACTTACATGGAAAGTCTGGGTCTTGAACTCACACTGGGATCATTCCAATTTTGGTAACTATTTCCTGTTTGATTCATTGCATGGGGCCCTTATTTTTTCACACCACAAGGAGGAGATCATTAATTTTACAGATTTTATTCAGACAGCCAATCCTTTCAAATACCCACAAGACACTTATCTTCATGTGTTGTGGCACTTATTCTTCAATTGCTCATTTTTGAGAAAAGATTGTAAAATTGTGGATAACTGTCTGCCTAATGCCTCCTTGGGATTCTTGCCAGGGAACACATTTGACATGACCATGAGTGAAGAGAGTTACAATGTGTACAATGCCGTGTATGCTGTGGCCAACAGTCTACATGAAATGATGCTCAATCAAATACATTTTCATACTCTTGGAAAAGGAAAAGAGATGGTATTCTTCCCCTGGCAGGTAATGCTACTGTTGTGTATTATAACATCAGCAATATCAAACACCAAAAATGATAAATGCAATTAAAATAGACAATATGCATTTTAGATTTTTTTTGTGAATAATCTATAAAAGAGACTGTACAAGCAGTAGACTGTTTTAAGTCCTTATGTAGTTGTATTGTAAAGTGTCACACAATAGTTGCTAGGGTAAAATTTTTAGCATAAAAGTCCATTTATCCCAGAGATTTCACACAACAGAAAAGTCAAAGGCAGAGATGGTCTCAATGGATATGAAAACTTCTAAGATGCTTATGTTATGGAAATTATCACTCATAAAATCATTCTTTTTATATAGTAAAATTAGAAATATTTTCAAAACTTAGTTGGGTATAACTGTACTTTCAACAAAGGGGAAGGTTTTTCTCAATGCACACTCTGAGTGCTTGTTTCTAAGTTTCCTAGTGAAACTGATTCGAATATTTTAGAAGCATAATGATACTTCCATTATCCTAGGGTATCATTTGTTTGATGTGATTGGTACCTATATTAAAGGTGCTTTTCACAATTGGGATTAAAATCATTAAGAGATGTTCCCTAATCTGTCCCTGGTCTATGGACAGGCTTCTGGGAACCTGGTGCCTGTGGTATGACACCTTACAGAGCCTTGCTGCAGTTGGAAGCGGCTTGGACCTGCCTACGCTCAGTGTGCTGGACTCTGCTGACTCCCCATGAGAGACCTCGATTGGGGGGTGTTGGGATGCAGGGTGGCATGCAGAAGAGGTTTGGGGGGTGAGAAGAGGGAGGAGTGGGGATCTGTGGATGGTATGTGGAGTGAGTAGAAAATTTCTTAATAAAGAAAAATGGAAAAAAGAGAGATGTTCCCTGATTCTGCCTCTGTTGTACTTCTCTGGAGATTATGTAAGATAGTAGTATGCATTTCTTTTAGCTTCACCCTTTCCTAAGGAAAACACAACTCATCAGTCATGCTGGAGACCATGTGATTCTGGATCAGAAAAGGAAATCTCATGCAGAATATGACATTCTCAATTTTTGGAATTTCCCAAACGGTCTTGGGATAAAAGCAAAAGTAGGAACATTTTCTCCAAATGCTCCAGAGGGCCAGAAATTGTCCTTATCTTCTCACATGATACAGTGGGCCACAGGATTAACAGAGGTGGGTTTCACCTTCCTTCAATATTTTGACCTGTATGTAAATTTAAAAAATATATTTCTGTGTGTCATGACCCTTCACTGCTCACACAGGGCCCACTTATAGAGACATAATGACCACCAATATAAAGAATTGTCTTCATACCTAATTTTGCTGGATGAACTATTTATTTTCCAATCTGTTCATTTATTTAATGTCCTCAATATAATATCTGTTTAATGATTATTTCTATCATTGTCATGAGTCACTTGACATGTATTTTTTGATCCCATCTTGAAAGGTTTCAGTCAGTGATCAGTTGCTTTTTGCTTTTTGACCCCTGTCAATGTAGAAGAACATGAGTAGAATGTGTAGATGTATTAGTTGTTGATTTGGCTGTTGCAAAAAAAAACTACCTAATGAAAAATATAGGATCATTTTTCTTGGCTCACAGTTTGAGGGTGTATTCAATCACTTCAGAGGGCCATGTTTTTAAGGCATCAACAGTCAGGATGCAGAGATAGCTGAATGCTACTGTTATCATCCTTTCTTCCTTTTCATTCATTCAGGGACCAGAGCCAATAACTTGGGGCCACCTAATTTAGAGAGGATTTTTTTTTTACCAGAACTAACATAATCTGGAAAACCTTTTATAATAATCCTCATTTATTGGTTTCCATAGTGGATCTAAGACCTATGAAGTTGACAAGATGAACCCTTACTATGGAAGAAAAATGCATACGCCTTTGTATCCAGGAGTCAAGAGACAATAGATTTTTAGTCTCACTAAGACATGCTACCAAGGACCTAAAGTTTTACCTCTATATTTTGCCTCATTATCTCTCAACCATTTTCCAACAAAGTTTTGTTATTAGGCCAAGGGCTGACCACATGGACCTTTGAATGACCCATTCTACTAGTAGAAACAATTCAACAAAAACAAATTAACGATTCTATATTTGAAAACACTCTGCCTATTATACATTCCATAAAAACCTGAATATTTGTTATCATTTATTTTATTATTCTCAGATTCCTCAGTCTGTATGCAGTGAAAGCTGTGATCCTGGATTCAGAAAAACGCACCAGGAGGGCAAAGCTGCCTGTTGTTTTGACTGTACCCCTTGCCCAGAGAATGAAATTTCCAATGAGACAGGTAAATGCCAATCATTTCATAGATAGAAAGACAGATAGATAGACAGATAGACAGACAGACAAATAGATAGATATGTGCAATAAGAAGAGAAATCATATACAGATTTATGTTAACATTTTTATGAATAATTATGTTTTTTTTATTCCTGGAATATTTTAATTGAATAATTACTATTTAGAAAATACTTGTGGACTTATATTCTTTACCTCTATAATAGGGACTCTTTAAATTTTATTTTTCATAATTGGAATCCTTTCACACTATATATGTACATAGATCAAGTTCTTTTAGCAAATATATTGAGGTTGACAAGATGGAGCACCTCATCATTACCTTGAAGGCATATGACTTATACACACTGGACATGTACTACATTCATGTGCTTGTTCATTTGCACAAAGGAGGAGCACTTCACCCACCACAGTCAAATTCCATAGGGCTACATGCTAATAACTAGACATTAAAGGAAAATGAAGGCTAAGGACGAGAATAATGCACAAATATTAGACAGCTGAAAATTCAATATGCTACTCACTCAAATACTGTAGGGTAATCTGAATCTATTCCATAAAGGAACATGTTTAGTACTGTATGAAGTAATTTGCATAGCTTGCATATTACATGCCCTTCTCTAAAAAGAGATGGAGTTCTGCATATGAAGCTTTTATTATGACCTAGGACATTAAGAGCAATATCAATATTCCAAATACAGAAGAGAAGGAGTAACAGTGGAGGAGAGAGACATGAAAGTACTGTGGAAAAGCATAACTTCAGAAACTAATGATGTGGGCTTGAGAGATGGCTCCAAAGTTCAGAGCACTGGCTGCTCTTCCAGGGATCCAGGTTCAGGTTCCAGCACACACATGGTGGCTCACAATCTTCTGTAACTCCAGTTATGCCCTATACTGGTCACTTCAGGGCTGCGATGCTCATGGTTTCTAGACCTGCAGAAGACACACACACACATGAAATAAAAATAGATTTATTTATTTTCAAATAAATGAAATGAGCATAGGTATTTAAGCTGAAGAAATGGAAGAAAAACAAATATATTGACAAAGAGATTTAATGCTTCTAAAAATTGAATTAATTCTTAAATTCATTAACAATATCAACAAAAGTAAAAATAAAGTCTACACAAGAGGACTGAGGCACATAAGAACCCACAGGGACTGTGGCAGCATGCACAGGGCCTGCCCAGGCTAAATCCAGATGGGATCAAAGCATGCAGATGAAGAAGTGGACATGAGCTCCCACTCCTTACCAAGACCATTTCTGGAGTTGACGCCCACTTGCAAAGGAATACTAAGTTTCCCAATGGACTGTCACTGGGTATAGTAATAACCCTTAAAGATAGGACTGTTGCCCAGGGGTAGATGGCCAACACAAAATGACCTCACATGTATCTTTGTCTATTTGCTTTCTTTGGCCTCAGTTTCATTTGTTTTGTTTTTATTGGACTTTTCCTTTATAGTTTATTTTACAACTTCATGTTTTATAGTTTGAGTGTGTGTGTGTGTGTGTGTGTGTGTGTGTGTGTGTGTGTGTGAGAGAGAGAGAGAGAGAGAGAGAGAGAGAGAGAGAGAGAGAGAGAG
>CABHPP010095172.1:27495-42753 GCA_902168425.1 Peromyscus attwateri
AGAGAGAGAGAGAGAGAGAGAGAGAGAGAGAGAGAGAGAGAGAGAGATTGTTGTCTTGGTTTTTTTGAGTTTTGTTTCCATGTTAAAGAGAAAGAAACTGTGGACTTGCGTGTTCATGTAGGTCAGGAGGATCTGGGAGAAACAGAGGAGGGGAAAATCAAGATCAGAATGTATTATATAGGGAGTATGAATGGAAATGTGATGATATAAAGACAGTTAAATATATTGAAAACAAAATGGTATATAGAAATATGTAATGAAAATTTGAGAAAAAAACCCATAGCATGCATGATAATCTAAGAAAATTGATAAGATGTCAGGAACCAAGTGTTCAAATATTGTTCCATGGATACTTTAGAATATATGAGCAGTTCTTATTTGTTCATTACATAGAATGTGTTGTTCAGAATTATGAGAAGAGTGTCACTGGTGAAGTGTTTCAAGGCTCCAATAATTTAAAAATACTAATTTACTCAGGATCCTTCAAAGAATGAGGAAATAGAGAACTCCATGGACTTTATGAATGTAGGTATATTTGGGATGCATATAAAAGAATACCGTTGTAAGATAAGAATGTCAAAGCACAAACTTTCTATCACACTGAATTCCCATGTCCTCTTAAGAATGGAGATGTATTGATGAAGAGACAATGTCAGAGCCAAATTAGGTTCATGCAATGTATACCAGTGCTCTAATGACTTATAAAACAGATAACACAGTGTCACTAAGGTGAGGACACCATATGAGTAACAACGGAAAAAGCACTGGAGCTATTTAATTTCTGTCAGCATGAAGCAGAAGGCAAATTGAGGCTAATCCTTCTGTATTTGTATCTGAAACAAAGCAAGATGGTTCAGATAACATTTCAGTGTTCTGGAGCAGGGAACTGACTTAGAATAAAAGGGGAAACCTGAGTATGCACTCATGATCACCTGCATTTCTGCCAGATGTGGACCAGTGTGTGAAGTGTCCAGAAACTCACTATGCAAATACAAAGAAGAGCTGCTGCCTACAGAAAAGTGTGACATTTCTGGCCTATGATGACCCCTTGGGGAAGACACTCACCTTCATGTCCCTGGGCTTCTCCTCACTCACAGTTGTTGTTCTTGGGGTGTTTCTGAAGCACAGAGACACTCCCATTGTCAAGGCCAATAACCAGGATCTCAGTTACATCCTGCTCATCACTCTGACCCTCTGTTTTCTCTGTCCCTTGCTTTACATTGGCCATCCTAGCACAGTCACCTGTATCCTGCAGCAGAACACATTTGGACTTCTGTTCACTGTGACTCTTTCCACTGTGATGGCCAAAACTCTCACTGTACTTATAGCCTTCAAGATCACTGCTCCAGGGAGAATGAGGAGGTGGCTGCTGATAGCAAGGGCCCCCAATTTCATCATTCCCATCTGCACCCTGCTGCAAGTTGTTCTCTCTGGAATCTGGCTGGCAACCTCTCCTCCATTTATTGACAAAGATGTTCATTCAGAACATGGGCACATCATCATCATTTGCAACAAAGGCTCAGCTATTGCCTTCTACTGCATCCTGGGATACCTGGGAACACTGGCTCTAGGGAGTTACCTTATGGCTTTTTTGTCCAGGAATCTGCCTGACACATTCAATGAAGCCAAGTTCCTGGCTTTCAGCATGCTGGTGTTCTGCAGTGTCTGGGTCAGCTTCCTCCCTGTCTACCACAGCACCAAGGGGAAGGTCATGGTGGCTATGGAAGTCCTCTCTATCTTGGCTTCCAATGCATCACTCTTAGGCATCATCTTTGCTCCCAAATGCTACATCATACTATTAAGACCAGAAAGGAATTCACTTCATCACATTAGGAAGAAAACATATGCCAGGAGTAAATACCTTAAAACCTAGCTTCTATGTTTCTTAAATTACAGAGCTTTGAAGCATGATTGTTCTTTACTATCTGAACACTCACATATAAAGTTATAATTTGGTATTTGATCCCGTGGGCTGTTATTTCTTTAGGTGATCACATTAGGCTACATTAATTCTATATCCATCTTTTTGTCACGCTGAAATACAAGAGGCATGTTGAGTCCTCCTCTTGCATTCACTATTGTTTTTGTGTTTTGGTTTCATTTGCTGATGAAATCAAAATTTGTGAACTCTTCCTCTTGGATCATTCACATATTTTCCTCATTTGACAACAGAATTCCAAAAAATATTTACTCTATCAACTGTGGGTGATCACAAACATATTCAGGTCATGTATATAAATATTCTTCAAAATTTTGTATTTGATATTCAATACAGCAAATTTGTGTCAATATAATATTTTGTTTCTGAAGCCCTTAAGACACTTCACCAATTTATCGTGCTTTCTTATGGTATATGATTATATTCCAAAGAAATCCAAATTCTTTACATGCTATGTAACCTTTCACGATTATACTATACCAGATTACTACATACTAACTTAGAACCTCATTTTATAACTCAACTACAAACATCAACCAGAAGAGCCAATATTCAGTCAATGCATGGAGGCACTCTTTAATTTTGCTGATGTAGACAAAATGTGCAGCTATAACTACTCCCACTTTGAATAAAATTTCTTATTTTGACACTAAATATCTAAGCAGCCTTTATCTCCTCCCTTCTCCACTGATCATCACTTTTTATTAAATTGGTACGTATTCCTTCAACTCACACCATGGATGTGGAAAGGCTTTCAATACAGAAGGGCATTATCAGACACAAAAGTGGAGGTTTCTCTGTACTTGGGACTTCAGATGAAATCAGCACAAGAGCCTTTGCCCCATTTCTTGCCTGTGTATTGAGTGTATGTGAACCAGGGTGTTCGCATCATGTCTGAGAAAGTGAGACCAGTCAGGAAGACTAGTTCAAGAAGTTTAAATTCATAGCCATAAAAGAAAGGAATAGATCATACAGGATCCCCATAAGTGTGTGCTACTATTGCCTTACCTGTCTCTAAAGGCTCAAGACTCTTCCCATGATGCATTTCCATCATTCATAGGGAATCTGACTTTTTATCTTCAAAGCTCAGCTACTTGGTCCCTTCAAGTAGTAGCTTATAGATGTGCTAAAATGTCTGCATGAGGATCATGGCCTCTAGATAAGCTTCCTTATCATAGAAGTTGACACACATATGGGCCCAGACAATGAGTACTCTGCAGAAAGACCAGTGCTGGCAGGCCTCAGCTGGCACTGTCTGGTCACCAGATGTTCTGCACTCAAGATCTTCCACTTTGAATGTGCATCTCATCAGAGCAGTCACATCTGCTATTTCCTAGAAGGATCATGGCCCTAGAGAAGGTGAATAGGGTGGTATCAGTACATAGACCTTTATAGTCACTGACATAAGACTCCCTCAAATGGATATATGGAGAACTGAAAATGTTGCAGCCACCACTAACCAGGTTGAAGTGATCCCGATAGGATTCAGATGTGTTCCAATGCCCCTTTCAAAATTAATGTGACTTCATCACCCTCTATCTTCCTAGTCTCTGTGTGTACTCCTGGAGAAACACACTGATAAACATTCACAGCTTGGACCCACAAATGAGAGACAACACAAGACACTTGTTTTTCTGTTTCTGGTTTAATTTATTCAGTTCAGTATTTTCCAAATCCATCCATTTTCCTGTAGAATTTCATTTTTCTTTATAATTGAATGACTTTCCACTGTGCATGTGTGGCATGTTTTCATTGTCCATTGCTGTGGGATGTTCTGTATGGCAAATATGTTGCTAATAAAACACTGATTGGCCAGTGGCTAGGCAGGAAGTATAGGCGGGACTAACAGAGAGAAAAAAAAGAACAGGAAGGCAGAGGGAGTCACTGCCAGGACAAGCAGCATGTAAAGATGCCGGTAAGCCACGAGCCATGTGGCAAGGTATAGATTTATAGAAATGGATCAATTTAAGATATAAGGACAGTTAGCAAGAAGCCTGCCATGGCCATACAGTTTGTAAGCAATATAAGTCTCTGTGTTTCCTTTGTTGGGTCTGAGCGGCTGTGGGACTGGCAGGTGAGAGAGATTTGTCCTGACTGTGGGCCAGGCAGGAAAACTCTAGCCACAAATGGCGCCAGAACGTGGGGCAGGAATTTCCACTTAAAACCTGAGAAAGCGTAAAAAGAAGATTCTAAAACAGAGCTGAAACAGCTTCCTAGTTGTCTTTCTCAAGTTAGCCGCAGCATGTGGGCTTGAGCTACTGTATGGCAGGTTCCTGTCGTGCATGTTTGACCAGCAGTATGGCGGGAATGAGGCGTCTGCAAGTGGCACATTAAGCTGTGTGGTGGATTTAGCCTTTGCTAGTACAAAACAAAAAGAAGAGGTTTCTGGGCTAAACGCTGCTTTGATAGAAACATAGACCCACGATAGCTCCCAGAGCTGATGGTAAACGTATCACGGCCATGTTGGGAAGCTGAGGTGGGCGGAGCCAGCAGCCACAGCACCGTTTCAGTCTTAGAATACTGCAGTTTAAAGTAACAGGGTCACAATAAGACAGATTCAGATGGAACAAGATTTTAAATGCTTTAAAATGTGTGTAAAAATGTACGTAGGCTTCAAAGAGAGATAAAAAGGAATATATACAGTTATATAAAGAAATAGATAGTTTTGAAAAATGAAGTCTTTAAAGAGACAGTAAAGGTAATATAAAATATAAGCCACGTAAAGATGGATATCACACAAAGAATCTGCATTGTGTTGTCTTTGGGATTCTTAACTGTAGAGAGATATTTGATTGTAAAGGAAGCTGAGTTAAACCAATATGTATATTTTAAAGATACCTTGACTTCAAAATCTGGATGTAAGGATATGTTGCTTTGAAAAGGAAGCTCTGATTTTGTTTCCACAGAAAGCCAGAGGCTATGGATTTGTTCCAGATTAAGATACATCAGGTTTGACCAGCCAAGACCACCTGAAAGGTCTCCAATGACACCATGGCTCAGATGATCCAACATCCAGAACCATTTCAAGGCAACTGGCTCAGATGATACACTCTCACAGACTACTCCATAATTCTAAAATTATCTTTGTATCCCCATAAGATACAGCACCCCCCTCCAGCAGGAAGTAGTAAGAGAAGCTACGCCCAAATTCCCAAATTATATGTAATTTACTTTAAGGTTAAAAACTTCCTTTTTGAAAAAAAAAGGGGGGGAAGTGCTGTGGGATGTTCTGTATGGCAAATGTGTTGCTAATAAAACACTGATTGGCCAGTGGCTAGGCAGGAAGTATAGGCGGGACTAACAGAGAGAAAAAAAAGAACAGGAAGGCAGAGGGAGTCACTGCCAGCCACCGCCAGGACAAGCAGCATGTAAAGATGCTGGTAAGCCACGAGCCATGTGGCAAGGTATAGATTTATAGAAATGGATCACTTTAAGATATAAGGACAGTTAGCAAGAAGCCTGCCACGGCCATACAGTTTGTAAGCAATATAAGTCTCTGTGTTTACTAGGTTGGGTCTGAGCAGCTGTGGGACTGGCAGGTGAGAGAGATTTGTCCTGACTGTGGGCCAGGCAGGAAAACTCTAGCAACAGTCCATTCTCATGCTGATGAAGATCTAGGCTGATTTTAATTCCTAGCTATGGGGAATAGAGAAGAATGATGAGGATGTGCAAGTCTCTCTGTGGAATTACAGAGTCCATGAGGTGCATGTGAAGGTGTCATTTCACTCAATTATGTGGACGTTTTATCTTTATCTTTTGGACAAACTCCACACCGACTCCCACTGCTGTTTGCACTCACACCAATGGTGAATAAATTTCCCCTCCCCCACACTCTTAGTGTCCTTTGTTGTCATTGTTCCTCATGGAGAGTCACTCTGACAGCAGACCCATAGATTTATTTTTCAATTTTTGGTGTGTAAGAGTGTTACACACTTTTAAAAATATTTTTAACCTCTGTACCTGTACCTTTGAGCATTTGTTGTTCAGTTCCATACCCAATGACTTATGTTCTTGTCACTAGGCTTCTTGTGTCCTTTGTAGAGTCCTGATATTAACATTGTGACAGATGTACAATAGCAAAGCTTTTCTCAAAATCTTCAGGATGCCACTGAAGATCAGCAGCAGCAACCACTGGGCTTCATCCACAACTGTCCTTTCTACACAGAGCTGTTTTAATTTTGCATTGTTTCATATCTTTCTTTTTTTCCTTATTCCCTATATGACTAGAATCCTAGTCAGAAAATTCTTATGTGTGTGTATTCTTTGAAATCCAAGTTTCAGGTGTCTTCAGTTGAAGTACTTTACCCAGCTGGATTTGATTTTTGTGCACAGTGGCAGAGAGGGTTTTAGCTTGTTTCTTTTATAGATGTCTGTCTCATGGCACTACTTGTTAAAGATACTGTCTTTTCTCAAGTGAGTGTATTTTTCCTCTTTGTCAAAAATCAAGAGTCTAACTTTCATCTATGTCCACTTCTCTACTTATTATAACTATTTTGTCTATATGATTATTTGTTTATTAGGGTTCTGCTGTGTAAATTGTGAGCATGGATATTCATTCATCCATATTGATTCTTTTTGATCAAGATGACTTAGGCTGTTGGGAGTATTTTGATCTTCCAAAAGAATTACAAGACAGTTTTTTTTTTTTTAAAGAATAACACTGCAGTTTTCACTGAGCTACAGGATCCATGGTTCCCTTTAGAAAGTATGTCCATTTTCACAATATTAATGTTTTGCACCAATGAGGATTGGAGGTACTTCCATCTTCTAATGTCTTCAATTTATTACATCACTGTTATAGAGCTTCATTGTAGATAATTGTAATGCCTATGATGAACTTTATTAAAAAGTTATTTTGGAACCTATGGGATATGAGATTTCTCCCCTTGTTTCTGACTCAGTGTGTTAGTCACTGTTATAGAGGAAGGTTTTTTGACTTTTTATATAATCATTGTAACCTGCCACTACCTGAAACTGCTGTGGAATATTCTTTTATGCTGTGTGAATATATGTCATTGTAACTGGTCTAATAAAGACACTGATTGGCAAATATCTGGACAGAATAAGGTTAGGTGGAAAAACCAAACACAGTACAGGGAAGAATACTGATGTCTTCGGAGTAACCATCCAGCCACAGAGAGAGGAAGAGATACTAGAGGACAGGTAAAGCCACAAGCACAAGCCATGTGGTAAAACACAGATTAATAGAAATGGGTTAATTTAAATGTAAGAGCTAGTAACAAGCCTCTGAGTGGATATTTGTGACCAGACAGTTGGGACAGGAAAACTCTGCCTACATGAAACTGTTTATCAGCTCTAGGAATTGTTCCATGAAATCTTCTGAATACCTTAAGTATTTAATCAGATCACCTGAAAAGATGAATATTCTGACTTTCTCTTATTTACTTGTATTTGTCCTTCACTTGCCTTGTTTATCTACCAGAAATTCTAATCCTTCGTTACTTGGGATGCAGAAAGGTTTTCTGATTACCATTGTCTTGGTTATGATCTCTTTAGGAATATTTTTCTCCATTAGCATTATGTTTGACTACAGATCTGCCATGCATAGCCTTTATTATATTGAGATGTGTTCCAGTCCTAATCTGTAATCCCTCCGGGGCTTTAAATATAAATAGATGCTGGATTTCCATACCTATTGACACAATCATGAAATTACTAATCATGAGATCATTTTGTGGTGAATTACATTTAATGATGGATGAATGTTGAAGCATTCCTGAATGTTCAGATTAAAACTGACTTGACCAGGATGAGTTACATTTTTTTTCTTAATTATGAATGTTCAGTCTTAGCTTGGCTTGTTTCTTGCCAGCTTTTCTTTTTTTTTTTTCTTAATTTTATTTTACAATACCATTCAGTTCCGCATATCAGCCATGGATTCCCTTGTTCTCCCCCCTCCCGGCCCCTTCCCCTTCCCCCCAGCACAGCCCCCATTCCCACCTCCTCCAGGGCAAAGCCTCCCCAGAGGACTGAGATCAACCTGATAGACTCAGTCCAGGCAGGGCCGGTCCCTTTCTCCCAGGCCGAGCCAAGTGACCCTGCATAAGTCCCAGGTTTCAAACAGCCAACTCATGCAATGAGCACAGGACCTGGTCCCACTGCCTGGATGCCTCCCAAACAGATCAAGCCAATCAACTGTCTCACCCATTCAGAGGGCCTGATCCAGTTGGGGGCCCCTCAGTCATTGGTTCATAGTTCATGTGTTTTCATTCATTTGGCTATTTGTCCCTGTGCTTTATCCAACCCTGGTCTCAACAATTCTCGCTCATGTAGACCCTCCTCTTTCTCACTAATTGGACTCCCGGAGATCCACCCGGGGCCTAGCCGTGGATCTCTGCTTCCAGATCCCTCAGTCACTGGATGGAGTTTCTAGCACAACAATTATGGTGTTTGGCCATCCCATCACCAGAGTGGGTCAGTTCGGGCTGTCTCTCGAACATTGCCAGCAGTCCACTGTGAGGGTATCCTTGTGGATTTCTGTGGGCCTCTCTAGCACCTTGCCTCTTCCTATTCTCATGTGGTCCTCATTTATCATGGTCTCCTATTCCTTGTTCTCCCTCTCTGTTGTTGACCCATCTGGGGTCTCCCGCTGCCCCAAGCTTTCTCTCTCTCAACCATTGACCATCATTTCCCCCACTTATGTCCAGGCTATTCATGAAGATCTTATCCATTTCTCTGTCATTGGGTGATCCCCCTGTCTTTCTTGGGGTCCTGTTTTCCAGGTAGCCTCCCTGGTGATGTGAGTAGCAGTCCAGTCATCCTTGCTCCACGTCTAGTATTCTCCTATGAGTGAGTACATACAATGTTTGTCTTTCTGAGTC
Source organism: Peromyscus attwateri (assembly GCA_902168425.1). NCBI lineage: Eukaryota > Metazoa > Chordata > Mammalia > Rodentia > Cricetidae > Peromyscus > Peromyscus attwateri. The sequence goes on from CABHPP010095172.1 coordinate 36,277, forward strand.
TGGGTTACCTCACTCAGGATGATTTTTTCTAGATCCCTCCATTTGCCTGCAAACCTAATGATGTCATTGTTTTTCTCTGCTGAGTAGTATTCCATTTTGTATATGTACTACATTTTATTTATCCATTCTTCAGTTGAAGGGCATCTCAGTTGTTTCCAGGTTCTGGCTATTACAAACAATGCTGATATGAACATAGCTGAGCAAGAGCTCTTGTGGTATGATTGAGCATTCTTGGGAATATGCCCAAGAGTGATATAGCTGGATCTTGGGGGAGATTGATTCCCAATTTTCTAAGAAAGCGCCATATTGCTTTCCAAAGTGGCTGTACAAGCTTGCATTCCCACCAGCAGTGGAGGAGAGTTCCCCTAGCTCCACATACTCTCCAGCATAAGGTGTCTTCAGTGTTTTTAATTTTAGCCATTCTGACAGGTGTAAGGTGGTATCTCAGAGTTGTTTTGATTTGCATTTCCCTGATAATTAAGGATGTTGAGCAATTCCTTTGAGTTTCCTCTGTTGAGAATTCTCTGTTTAGTTCTATAGCCCATTTCTTAATTGGACTGTTGGGCATTTTGATGTCTAATTTCTTGAGTTCTTTATATATTCTGAATATCAGTCCTCTGTCAGATGTGGGGTTGGTGAAGAACTTTTCCCATTCTCTAGGCTGTCGCTTTGACTTGTTGACCGTATCCTTTGCTCTACAAAAGCTTCTCAGTTTCAAGAGGTCCCACTGATTGATTGTTTCTCTCAGTGTCTGTGCTACTGGTGTTATATTTAGGAAGTGATCACCTATGCCAATGTGTTCAAGACTGCTTCCTACTTTCTCTTGTAGCAGGTTCAGAGTAGCTGGATTTATGTTGAGGTCCTTGATCCACTTGGACTTAAGTTTTGTGCACAGTGATAGATATGGATCTATTTGCAGCCTTCTACATGTTGATATCCAGTTATGCCAATGACATTTGTTGAAGATGCTTTCTTTTTTCCATTGTACACTTTTGGCTTCTTTATCAAAAATTATATGTTCATAGGTGTGTAGATTAATGTCAGGGTCTTCAATTCGATTCCATTGGTCCACAAGTCGGTTTTTATGCCAGTACCAAGCTGTTTTTATTACTGTAGCTCTATAGTAGAGCTTGAAGTCAGGGATCGTGATGCCTCCAGAGGTTGTTTTATTGTACAGGATTCTTTTGGCTATCCTGGGTTTTTTGTTTTTCCATATGAAGTTGAGTATTATTCTTTCCAGGTCTGTGAAGAATTGTGTTGGTATTTTGATGGGGATTGCAATGAATCTGTAGTTAGCTTTTGGTAAAATTGCCATTTTTACTATGTTAGTCCTGCCTATCCATGAGCATGGGAGATCTTTCCATTTTCTGACATCTTCTTCAATTTCTTTTTTCAGGGACTTGAAGTTCTTGTCATATAGGTCCTTCACTTGCTTGGTTAGTGTTACCCCAAGGTATTTTATATCATTTGTGGCTATTGTAAAGGGTGATGTAGCTCTGATTTCCTTCTCAGCCTGTTTGTCAGTTGTATATAGCAGGGCTACTAATTTTTCTGAGTTGATCTTGTATCCTGCTATGTTGCTGAAGGTGTTTATAAGCTGTATCAGTTTCTTGGTTGAATCTTTGGGGTCACTCAAGTATACTATCATGTCATCTGCAAATAGGGAAAGCTTGAGTTCTTCCTTTCCAATTTGTATCCCCTTAATCTCCTTATGCTGTCTTATTGCTCTGGCTAGAACTTCAAGTACTATATTGAATAAGTATGGGGAGAGCTGACAGCCTTGCCTCGTTCCTGATTTTAGTGGAATTGCTTTGAGTTTCTCTCCATTTAATTTGATGTTGGCTGTTGGCTTGCTGTAAATTGCCTTTATTATGTTGAGGTATGTTCCCTGTATTCCTGATCGCTCCAAGACCTTTATCATGAAGGGGTGTTGGATTTTGTCAAATGCCTTTTCTGCATCTAGTGACATGATCATGTGGCTTTTTTCTTTGAGTTTGTTTATATGGTGTATTACATTGATGGACTTTCATATGTTGAACCACCCTTGCATCCCTGGGATGAAGCCTACTTGATCATGGTGGATAATTGTTTTGATGTGTTCTTGGAGTCTGTTTGCCAGTATTTTATTGAGTATTTTTGCATCAATTTTCATGAGAGATATCGGTCTGTAGTTCTCTTTCTTTGTTGTATCCTGTTTGGTTTAGGAATCAAGGTAATTGTAGCCTCATAGAAGGAGTTTGGTAGTGTTCTTTCTGTTTCTATTGTGTGGAACAATTTAGAGAGTATTGGTATTAATTATTCTTTGAAGATCTGGTAGAATTCTGTGCTGAAACCATCTGGTCCTGGGCTTTTTTATGTTTGGGAGACTTTTAATGACTGTTTCTATTTCCTTAGGGGTTATTGGACTATTTAAATAGTTTATCTGGTCTTGATTTAACTTAGGTATGTGGTACCTATCCAGAAAATTATCCATTTCTTTTAGATTTTCCAGTTTTGTGGAGTAGAGGTTTTTGAAGTATGACCTGATGATTCTCTGGATTTCCTCAATGTCTTTTGTTATGTCCCCCTTTTCATTTCTGATTTTGTTAATTTGGATGCTCTCTCTCTGTCTTTTGGTTAGTTTGGATAAGGGATTGTTTATATTGTTGATTTTCCCAAAGAACCAACTCTTTGTTTCATTGATTTTTGTATTGTTCTCTTTGTTTCTATTTTATTGATTTCAGCTCTCACTTTGATAATTTCCTCGGGTCCATTGTTCCTGGGAGACTTTGCTTCTTCTTGTTCTAGAGCTTTCAGGTGTGCTGTTAAGTCACTAGTGTGAGATTTCTCCAACTTCTTTATGTGGGCATTTAGTGCTATGAATTTCCCTCTTAGCACTGCTTTCATAGTGTCCCATAAGTTTGGGTATGTGGTGTCTTCATTATCGTTGATCTCTAGGAAGTCTTTAATTTCTTTCTTTATTTCTTCCTTAACCCATTGGTGATTCAGTTGAGCATTATTCAGTTTCCATGAGATTGTAGGATTTCTGTAGTTTTTGTTGTTGTTGAAGTCCAGCTTTAAACCATGGTGGTCTGATAGTACACAGGGGGTTATTCCAATTGTTTTGTGTCTGTTGAGATTTGCTTTGTGGCCAAGTATGTGGCTGATTTTAGAGAAGGTTCCATGGGGTGCTGAGAAGAAGGTATATTCTTTTTTGTTAGGATAGAATGTTCTGTAGATATCGATTAAGTCCATTTGAGTCATGACATCAGTTAAGTCCTTTATTTCTCTGTTAAGTTTCAATTTGGAAGATCTGTCCAGTGGTGAAAGTGGGGTGTTGAGGTCTCCCACTATTAATGTGTGGGGTTTTATATGTGGTTTAAGCTTTAGTAATGTTTCTTTTACATATGTGGGTGTCCTTGTGTTTAGGGCATAAATGTTCAGAATTGAAATTTCATCTTGGTGGATCTTTCCTGTGATGAGTATGTAATGCCCCTCTTGATCTCTTTTGATTGATTTTAGTTTGAAGTCTATTTTGTTGGATATCAGGATGGCTCCACCCACTTGTTTCTTAAGACTGTTTGATTGGAAAGTCTTTTCCCAGCCTTTTATTCTTAGGTAGTGTCTATCTTTGAGTTTAAGATGTGTTTCTTGTATGCAGCAGAAAGATGGGTCCTGCTTTCCTATCCATTCTGTAAGCCTATGTCTATTTATAGGTGAATTAAGTCCATTGATATTAAGGGATACTAATGTCCAGTGATTGTTCATTCCTGTTATTTTTTGGTGGTTGTGTGTGTGTACTTCTCTTCTTTCGGGTTTACTTCTGTGGCTTTATCTATTGCCCTTGTTTTTGAGGGTGTATCTGACTTCCCTGGGTTGGAATTTTCCTTCTAGTGCTTTCTGTAGGGCTGGGTTTGTGGATTAGTATTGTTTAAATCTGGCTTTGTCTTGGAATGTCTTGTTCACTCCATCTATGATGATTGAAAGTTTTGCTGGGTATATTAGTCTAGGCTGGCATCCATGGTCTCTTAGTGTCTGCATTACCTCTGTCCAGGACCTTCTGGCTTTCAAAGTCTCCATTGAGAAATCGGGTGTTATTCTGATGGGTTTGCCTTTATAAGTCACTTGGACTTTGTCCTTAGCTGCCCTTAATATTCTTTCTTTATTCTGTACATTTAGTTGTTTAATTATTATGTGGCGAGGGGACTTTTTTGGGGGGTCTAGTGTGTTTGGTGTTCTATAGGATTCTTGTATCTTCATAGGCATCCTTCTTTAAGTTGGGAAAGTTTTCTTCAATGATCTTGTTGAATATATTTTCAGTGCCTTTGAGTTGGTATTCTTCTCCTTCTTCTATCCCTATTATTCTTAGGTTTGGTCTTTTCATGGTGTCCCAAATTTCTTGGACATTTTGGTTCATGACTTTGTTGGCTTTAGTGTTTTCTTTGACTGATGAATCTATTTCTTCTACCGTATCTTCAACGCCAGAGATGCTTCTTCCATCTCTTGCATTCTGTTGGTTATACTTGCATCTGAAGTTCCCGTTCGTTTCCTCAGATTTTCTATTTCCAGCATTCCCTCTGTTTGTGTCTTCTTCATTTTTTCTATTTCCGTTTTCAGGTCTTGGACTGTTTCCTTCATTTGTTTCATTGCTTTTTCATGATTTTCTTTCAGTGTTTTATTGTTTTCTTCCAGGACTTTATTGTTTTCTTCTACTTTGTTTGTCCTTTCCTCTAATTTTTTATAGCATTCTTCCCATTTTTTTTGTCTTCCTCTATATAAGCCTCTACCTTCTTCATGATGTTATTCATAAGGCTGTTTTCTTCTGCTTCTTCTAATTTTTGATGTTTAGGTTTAGGTGTTGGAGGAGGGCAAGGCTCTGGTGATGCTGTATTGCTCTTCATTTTGTTGTATGTACTTCTGCCTTGGCGTCTGCCCATCTCCTTGTGGTTCGTTCTTAGTCTTATCTGCGCACATGGTCCAGACAGAGCTGACAGATTCAGGAAGTCTCTCTCTCTTGTTCAGATGGGATCTCTCTTGTCCAAATGGGAACTCCGGGGCAGGATGGGAGCTGGGGGCCGGTCTCTAAGTCTCAGAAAGTCTCTGGGGTCTCTGGCGGATGGGCATGGGGGCAGGGCGTGGACATTGCAGGGTATGCTGGGGCTCTCTCTGGTCCAGAAGGGAAATCTGGGGGCAGGATTGAGTTACATTTTTGATGTGTTATTGAAATATGTTAAAAGGTGTTTTACTGTGTTATTTGCCTATGTTCACCATGAAAATAAATCCACAACTTTCTTTTCCCTGTGTATCTTTCTGGTTTTGCATCCACTGTGATACTAGCTTTCCAGAAGGGTTTTATATTTTATTAAGTAATTTGAAAATAACAGATTTTCAATCTTTTTTTAAGATCCGGTAGAGGAGCTGGTGTGATGGCCTAATAATCATTACTTGTGAGTGGTTATAAATTAGTCATTGTTTGGGGTTTGAATGGAACCATGTCTCTTTTCCCCCTCTCGTCACCGGTACCTCACCTGACTTAGGCTTGTGCAGGCCCTCTGCATCCCGTCACAGTCCCTATGCATGTGTATTGGCATTGGTCCTGATGTTCTTACAAGACCTTGTTTCCTTGGTATCTTCTGTCTCCACGCTTACAATCTTTCTGCCTCCTTCCATAGAGTTCTCTGAGCCCTGGAGGGAGGTGTTTGATGGAGACATCCAATTCAGGACTGAGTGTTCCAAGATCTCATACTCTGCACATTGCCAGTAGTGGGTGTCTCTATTTGTTCCCATCTAATGCAGAATGAAGCCTCTCTGATGGTGGATGAGTAAGGTAGTAGCTATAACAAAATGTTTTTAGAAATCATTTACCACTGTGTTCCCTTAGCAAAACAGAAGCAATTTTCCCCTTAGATGCATGGTCTATCTGACGTCAAGTTCTTAGCCTGGGAAGGTGCAGGAATGGTTCCATCTCATGGAGTGAGCCTTAAATCCAATCAACTTTGGTACCATTATTGCACCAGCATATGTTGCAGGTGGGTCCCCATTGTCAATCACAGGATTCGTAGCAGTGTTGGTGTTTCCTTTCTCCTCTGGTAGTGTGCAGATCACCTTCCTGTACCATGAACACTACTCAGTGGTGAAGGCTCTACATAGGCACCAAGTGATCTCAATGCTGTCAATGTATGTAAGGAACAAAATATGTATCTGAGTCTCATGACCTTTCATTATTCCCTTGGAACCTATCTATAGACACATGATGACCATTCAGACTGTCTAATTCCCTGATTTTCTGGATGGACCTATTTATTTTCAAATTCATATCATATTATAGATACAGTGTTTATTTTAGTAGGCTTTCTGGATAGTTTTGTGTCAACTTGACAGAAGGTAGATTCAGTTGGAAAGAGGGAACTTCAGTTGAGAAAATATAAAGACAGAGTTGCCTGTGGAAAAACCTGACTTATGGGGATTTTCTTGATTGATTCATATGAGAGTGCCGAC
>CABHPP010095173.1:0-20066 GCA_902168425.1 Peromyscus attwateri
TGTGTGTGTGTGTGTGTGTGTGTGTGTGTGTGTGTGTGTGTTTATGTGTGTGCTACATGTGTGGTGCTGCCATGCAAAAAAAAAAAAAAAAAAAAACCAGACGATGCCACCAAATGGTTGGAACCTGTACAGGTATTGATCTCAGGTCCAATGTAAGAGCAAGAAACACTCTTAACTGTTGAGGTATTTCTACACCTTGACTTTAGAAATTTTAGTAAAATAACCAAAATCCTGTAGAAGAGACACTGCCAGGCTATATCAAACTCCAAGTCTGCATAGCTTGTTTACCATAAGCTTGTTTAAATCTCTTTACTGGTCTTGGTATTCATAAGTTTAATGCAATGTTCCGTCTTAGTGTTTACCTGGAAAGGCTTCTGCTAAGATCAGCTGCTGGTGGTGCTAGCTGTAAGAAGTAAAGTTAACCAATTCATCAGTCACAAATAAGGAGAGTTATCTGAAGTTCTAGACATGGTGCAAGCGATTGCAACACAATGAAGCTGATGGGAAGCATATAGTTACATATTATTATACAAGGGACTATTCCTAGCCTTTTTTTTTCAAGGAAAAAGAATTTTAATTTTAAGATTTTCTTATACTTTTATTTCTGAATCAAATCTAACAGTTTTGTCACAAGCACCATGACTTTTTGTATCTTCATCTGTTGCTATAATAAATAGTATTTTAATTGAATTAAGATGCATACAGATTGATCAAACTTGCCATTTATTTCATGATAAAAGATATATTTCTCATTTTTCTTTGTTGAATGGAAATGACAATATGCCAAATGCACTAATGAATGTTGTTGTGGGTTAACTTTATCTTTTTAAAATTTATTTTCACTGTGTGTATGTGTGTGGAGGATATGTGCATGTGAGTGAAGTTGACTGTGTGAGCCACTTGTTGGCACAAGATCTCTCAGAGCCATACTTAAACGCAGCTGTTTACCTACCAAATTTCAATGCTGGGAACCACACTCCAGCCCTCTAGAAGATCATTATGTACCCTTAACCTCTGTACCATTTCTTCAACACTGAATTTCCATTTTGCTCACAACGTAACAGAGTTGCCACCCTATGTTATAGCAGTAACTAGATGGATGATAGCCAATGGCTCTTGTCTTCTTTCATGGGAGGAAGAAAAAAAATGTACAGATAAGGGGATGTCAAGTGTTGGTATCATGTCCATGTGAATTTCCAAAATAATTATGGCACAAACTAAACAACAAGAACAAATTATGTTGTATTTTTTGCTTTAGAAAGCAAGATTTTTCTGTATTTGTTCCCATCGACTGTAGGAGAAAGCTTCTTTGCTGATGGCTGAGCATTACACTAACCTTTGAGTTTAGCAAAATGTCATTTGGAATCATTTTATTGCTGTGTACCTTTAGCAGAGCAGAATTATTTGTTTTTTTTTCCCCCTAGTTTCCTGGCCTATTAGCTTCAGATTCTTGATTACCTGTGTTAGGCATTGGTTTTGTCTCATGACCTTAATTCCAATCCAATAGTGGCTGGTTACTCCATCAAACTGTGTGCCACCAGCACTATATATTATGGTTTCCAGTTTGGTGGTTTTGTAGGATTTCTATGTGTGAAAATGTGTGTATCTCTGGGTGTAAATGTCTTTGTTGTGCTTTTTCTTTGAATGTTTTTCTTCTGTTTTTTTTTTTTTGTCTTATTCTGTTTCTTTTAATTTTCTCTATTTATTTCATTATTATTTCTTATTAATAATAACTCCTATTACTTTTAGATGTCTGTTCATATTCTAATGAGAGAGATAAAAAGGGGAGTGAATGGAGGAGTGGGGATAATCTGGAGGAACTGCAGAAGGGAAAGTGTAATCAGAATACTTTGTAAGAAAAAAACAATTTTTAATAAAATAAAGCAAAAAACAACATGTCCTTATGAGTAATGAGGAATTCTCACATGACTCATTCCATTGTTTTTATCTGAGTATTTATTGATACCCACATATTACTTGATTCACTTTAAAGATTTTTAGCACGACAATTAGGGTGTTTGGCCATCTTATCACCAGGGTAGGTCAAATCGGGCTATTTCTCGACTATTGCCAGCAGTTTATTGTGGGGGCATCTTTGTGGATTTCTGTGGGCCTCTCCAGCACTTTGCTTCTTCCTATTCTCATGTGGTCTTCATTTATCATGAACATTCCTTATGTTCCCTCTCTGTTCTTGATCCATTTGGGATCTCCTGCTTCCCCAAGTTCTCTTTCTCTCGCCCCTCGCCCCTCATTATGTCCAGATTGTTCATGTAGATCTCCTCCATTTCTCTGTCATTGGGCGATCCCCGTGTCTTTCTTGGGGTCCTGTTATCCAGGTAGCCTCCCTGGTGTTGCGAGTAGCTGTCCAGTCATCCTTGTTCCACAGCTAGTATTCTCCTATGAGTGGGTACATACCATGTTTGTCTTTCTGAGTCTGGGTTACCTCACTCAGGAGGATTTTTTCTAGATCCCTCCATTTGCCTGCAAACCTCATGATGTCATTGTTTTTCTCTGCTGAGTAGTATTCCATTGTATATATGTACCACAGTTTGTTTATCCATTCTTCGGTTGAAGGGCATCTAGGTTGCTAGATGCAGATATCCACGGTCAGGCCCTGGATGGAGCTCCGGGAGTCCAATAGGCAAGAAGGAGGAGGGTTTATGTGATCAAGAGTTGTTGGGACCAGGGATGGATGGAATACAGGGACAAATGGCCAAACGAATAGAAACACATGAACTGTGAACCAATGGCTGAGGGGCCCCCAACTGGATTAGGCCCTTTGAATGGATGAGACAGTTGATTGGCTTGATCTGTTTAAGAGGCATACAGGCATTTGAACCGGGCCCTGTGCTCAGTACATGAATTGACTGTTTGAAACCTGGGTCTTAGTAGAGACCCTAGGCTCAGCCTGGGAGGAGGGAACTAGACCTGCCTGGGCTGAGTCCACCAGGTTGATCTCAATCCCCGGGGGAGTCTATGCCCTTGAGGAGATGGAAATGGGGGGTGGGCCGGGGAGAGGGGGGCGGGCCGGGGGGAGGGGGGCGGGACGGGAGGAGGGAGAAAGGGGGAATTTATGGCTGATATGTAAAGTTGAATTATATTGTAAAATAAAATAAAATAAATTCAAAAAAAAAAAAAAAAGATTTTTAAACCAATTTTGCTTGTTACTCAACTATCTTAACTGAGTATGATTTTCAACACACACATGTATAAATTATATATACAATAAATATCCGATGACCAAAGAATGTTGGTTTAATGCTTCTTAAACAATCACTACTATTGAAGCAGAGGCGTAGAAGAGGAAAATGAAGATCAAACTGAAAATGAGTGTCCTAGAATGAAAACAAGAGTTGTCTGTGAGCTCACACATACACACACACACACACACACACACACACACACACACACACACACACGCAAACATGGCATTGGGTGTGCAATCTCCACAAACGGAAAGTACCACTGTATCAATCTGGTGGAACACAGACTGGGCATCCAAGTGTTTGAAGAGCAGTCAAGTACTTCACCCCTCACTGTGTAGTTCTGACTTTCTGCTTCTCATGCCATACTAACACGAGTGTCTTCACACACACACCCTTCCTTCAAAGCAGAGTATGCATTTGGTGCCACACGCCACAAGGCTCTTCATCTGGCTCTGCCTGGGATCGTCAATGTTCTGCTTTCATCTTGCACGCATGCAATAAACATGCCCACTACCGGCTATAACTCACCTTCCTCTGGTGTCCTCAGGCCTGAGAGGCCTGCTATCCTCATCTTCTCAGCTTTCCTATGAGCAATGCTCAAGATTCACCTGGAATGTTTCCTCCCTGTGGGAACATTTTTTCCCTGTCCAATCGAGCATAGCTATATTCTTTCTCAATAGTTTCCACCTTGGTCACCATTACCCACTGCATGGAACCATAACTCTTCCATGTCATTAAGGTGTCTCCTGTGAATGGAAAAGAAGACAAGTCCTTCAGCTTCTACATTTTAATATCCCTGTGGCAAACATCTGTTTAGCATCTGATATATAGGAGATGTTCAGAAAAATTTAGTATCATAGTGATTGATCAGAGTAAAATCTGAGACACTCCCCAAAGTGCTTAATTGGGACTCAATTAAAAGAGGAAATATTTTTTATCAAATACCCTTGTTTGTTCTCTGAAATGTTGTTTGTTCAAACTCTGTAAAAAAACAGCTTCCAGTTCTTGTCTTTGAGTTAATTTTTCTTACTAAAATATATTTCCAAACTGCTCAAATCAGAGGTTTTTTTTTTTTTCTTAAATGATATCTTTAGGATCCTGAAACTTGTGATTATGCTCATATACTTCATGATTAGTGAATACATGGTGTCGTGTAGAGGGAAACAGTCCTGTGGGAGACTGGTGTCTGTTTTATGGAAGATATGTAAAACATTTCCTTCATTTGCATAGATGCAACCATGGCAGAGAATGACTGGCCACCTCATCATGCTGTGAATGCTCTGACAGCAGGAGCCTGGCTCACACTTCAAGGGTTTGCACAGTTTTCACTGATTTAATGAAAAAATTTAAAGAGAATCTGCTCTCCCTTTCCATCACAAAATGTTAAATTTTGAAGCTGTGCACCCATATGAAGACTACTCTTTCATGTATATAATAGGAAATTAAACTGGACATTCACCACTTCTGATTTTTATCAGAGTTTCAGTTGTCAGCCTGCACTGTTCATATATTTAAGCGAATCGTGTGTCCAACTGTTGAAAAATGAAGGGCTCCCTGTGGAAACGGAGGAAATTTCAAGTTTCTTCATGAGTGTCCCAGAATGGGTTCCCTTCACTATAGTCAGCATAGAACAGACTGATTATACAAAAGAAGCTGTTGGACATTTCATTTGAAGATTTTGATGCATTATTCTAGGTGAGCCTACTGTCTAGCAGGGTCCAAACATATTGGGTCCTACTTCTAAGGGAAGCCACCATTCACCTAAGTCCAAATTTGTAGATGAATTTCTAAATGATCTTATTAAATAAAAAACACGGAGCCAAATATAGGGGTGAAAGCCTTAAAGAGATCAGGGAAATACAGAAAGCCACCAGTCAACCTTACCTCACCAACTCTGCAGCTTCCAAATGTGAGTTACTTCCTGTTTATTCACACCTTTATTGCCTTGCTGTTCTGCCCTCTCATTGGCTCAATTAGCCCAGTTATCTCACTTCCTCTTCCTACACAGCTCTGTTACTGTCTGTCTGTTTGTACAGACCTCCAGGTCTCTATGGTTGGTACTGGGATTAAAGGTGTGTGTCACCAGGCTTGGCTCTGTTCCTAGTGTAGCCTTGAACACACAGAGACCCTGCCTGCCAAGTGATAGGATTAAGGGCGTGTGCTGCCTGATTTCTTGTTTACTTAAAATGGTTGGCCCCCTGATCTTCAGGAAAGCTTTATTTATTAACGCACAAATAAAATATCACCACATTTCAGCCCAAATAAAATATCACCACACAAGTTCAACACAAAAAATGTTCAGGGCCATCTTCATAGGGAAACTCTTAAGCTTCTTGTTTACAAGCATGTACCCAGAAACTCCCTGTAATAAAGTAAAACAGGTCTTTGGAAATAACTGTAGATGTCTTAGACATAGCATCCAGAATATAAATGTGAGTCATGTTAATGCTAGAAATCTCAATGTTCAAAAACCCCAAAGTCTTTTCATGTAGCCAGAAAGCACACAATTAATGATGTTTCCTAACAATGATACCACTCTACTGAATGGAGCTATCATGCTTCCAACACATCTACATCCACAGCACATCTTTGCTTGTGTTTTATGTTCAACATAACATACATACTTTCAGTAATTTCTTGCAATGATTTCCATAAATTCCCTCCATTTCTCCACTGTTCACCACACCTCTAAGTCCACATGCTCTCAGGAAGCAAAGGAATCTCAAAGATGCATTTTTGTCGTGAACTGACTTCTAAATAGATGCAACAATTAAAACAAAATCCTCTAAAGCTGAGGCTTCCATCTAATTATACCACTTCCCTGCACGTAGACTAAGGTAACCGAGTGTCTTAGATCTGCTGCTATGATATATAATGTGGACAAGTAAGCTGGGACACAAAACATTTATTTCTAAACTTCTGTAGGCTGTAGGTCCAAAATCAGTATATCATCAAATCTCATACATGTGTGATATATTAAGGCTTCTTTGATCTTTGGGGATCGTTTTCATGTTTCTAGATTCTTAATCAGATCTACAAAATTCTTTTCTCCAAAGTAGTAACATTCATAATCTCCAGGGATTGGGACTCTTTTTGAGAAGCAGAAGGTGTATAAGGAAGGGGGAGTAGAGAAAAGAAAAAAAATAAATAAAGAATAGAAAAAAAAAAGAACAACCACACTCTGGAGAAGTCAACTATTGTCTCTACTGTCTGTGTTTGTGCTGCAAGTGTCTGAGACAGCAGGACGCTGGGCCTGTGGCTTTGACAGCACTGGCCTCATGCGGGCAGGGAAGTCTCAATGTGGAAAACAGAGAAGAGAATCCACTCAGTTAGCACTGGACATGGCTATAAATTCAGCATCCGTCGTAGGTGGATGTTAGTAATGATGCTACTTTGTTGGACTGTATCCAGAATGTACTTGATTGATGTGAGTGACAGAGTTACTGATTTCAACATTCAAGTCATATGTTTAACAATGATTTAGAGGCAACAGGAAAATAATCACACGTGGGACAGAAAACAGGAGGCACAATCACTCATGGAGATCCAAAGCTGAAGATGTTTTCAGAGAAACCTAGAATTATAGCAAAACAGAGAAGGCAAGAGCCAGTAACAGGCTGGTTCAGATGGAGATGTCCAACACCCCTAATGATCTTCCTAATTTTAAGTTTCACACAGGTCTCTGATGTCCCTGCACAATCTTATTCTGAAGACTTCCTTGTGGACCACTCACAGTCATGAGTCATCAGACAGAATACAAAGGAACTCACAATAATACCATTACACTTAAATCAATGTTGTTTCCCCATGGACAGTCAGGTGGCTTGGTGTCTTCAACTCCACATGTAAGAATATTTTCAATGTTCATAACTTTGCCAAGAGGAGATGTAAGACATTATGCCGTGGACTCTCATTTTCTGTACTCAGATGGTGATCTTACTGGAGGTCGCTGGAGTCTGCGATCTGTTCTAGGGTGTGGCATAGGCACTGTGGTTCTCCTTCATCCTTGACACTTGCTGCCTGTTATTTGAGTGTCGTTTTTGATTTAAGAGTTAAGTCTGTAATCTTGAAAGTCTCACAGATGTTTCATAATCAAAATAATTGATTCCCTAAATCATAAGATCCTTTATGTGGTACAGTATCTCCGTACAATGTGAAATCTCAGTGATATCATTACATCTGAATTCCTGTCTCTAGGGTCTTAAATAGAATAAATGTTCAAAAATGTTAAAATGAAACCATTGTGTATATATGGTTATATGGACTACAAGTTAGTAGACAAGGCTCTGGAATCAAGATATCCTGGGTTCACTTTTAGTTTTGTTCAAAGGCAAGTATTTAACACCTTGAGCAAAAGGTTTTGAAATGCTTCAATTCAGTCTTCATTAACATTAAATCTTAGAACATGATGCTTTTTTCTTCATTACTGTACTATTAGATATAAATACCCTTTCCTTTGTGGAGAAAGCCTTTTATGTTATTAATTTCTTGATGGGACAAATACCAAGAGAAATGGACCAAGTGGAACCTGGTATTCCAGTATAGAAGACTAAAACCCAGCTGAGGACAAATTTGGAAAGTTATGGCAAGCAGCCAGATGCTCAAGCAGAAGGGAAAGGCCAAGGTAAAGAGTGAGGCAAAGGGACTCCCATTTACATCACTGTGTGGTGTATTTGGAGTGAAGGACTTCCACAGCCAAGCCTCACAGGCATTTGAGTGTCTCATCTATCCCAGATAATAGGCTTGTTTCATCAGATATAACATTCTTGACAATTGTAGATAATTACAGTGATTGAGTAAGTGTTATATACCTTCTGCTTATTTGTAGACACAAGTTTTGCCATCACAACCAGATGCTTTGCTACTGTCATTGAGTAAAGGGAAGGAGTCCAAGAGATGCAGTCTATCTAGAGGGTTTTGGATTCATAGAAAAACACATGGGGCATTGTACTTCTATCCCAAAGTTAATTTTTATTTTATTCTTCAAAACTTTTATGCATGCATCTAATATACTGTGTACCCTGTTCTCTTCACACTTTCATGTTTTAATCCTACCTCTGCAGAATCCTTTTCTCTCACTAAGTCCACATCTCACTTCCATGTTTATTTTCCTTTGTGACACATTGGATTTAATCAGGGCCACTTCTGCGGACATAGGTGAAGCATGAGTAATTCATCAGTAACTACATCAGTAAAGATACTGACTTCCTCTCCTCCAGAAGTCCTCTCCATCTATGACTGAATGTTTATTGGGTCATTCCACTGTGGTGCTTATTCAGGCAACTACAGTTGTTGTGAGGTCATGAATGCCAAGGCCATGCCATGTTCATAACAAAGGGTTTCACCATTCTCCTGCCTACTGCTCTGCTCTAACATTCTTTCTGTCTCTCTTTTCCAGTACTTCCTAAGACTTAGAGGACTGATATAGGTGCCTTTTTATGTTTAATATTAAATAATCACATTTTCTCAACATCTTGACTAACCACTATCTCTTTATTAGCCAATTTGTCTCAAAGAGAAGAATCTTTGATTAAGATGAGAACTGCACTAGTCTAATGCTACAAACACTATTACTTAAGTGGCAGTTGATAACATATCCTTTTAGCAAAACAGAAGTAATCTAACCATTCTACCTGAAGTGTCTATGACCTTCAACAGGTCTATCAGACTAGGCAGGAACTCCCTCTTATGGCAGGCTTCAATCCAATCAGAAATCAATTCATTATCCCAGTAACAGTTTTTAAAATTACTGAATAAGTGTCTAGAAAAATGTCTTAAGGTTTACAAGCAGTTGCTGCTCTTACAAAGGATCCAAGTTTGGCTCCCGGCACCCATATGGCATTTCACAACCATCTATAACTCCAGTACCAGCGGATCTGTTGCCCTCTCCTGAACACCATTAGCACCAGGCATACATGAAAATAAAATACTCATACACATGAAGAACTAAGTTTTACAAAAAATTACAAATAAAATAAAGTGCCACCCCTCTAAGGAGAAGAGTATCTGTACATTTCTAGAGAATTAATGGTAAGAGACATGGTATGGTGTCAGCTCTGCACCTGTGTCTTGTGGCTTCTCTCAAAACTGAACGATAGTCCATCACAGAAAGATTCTCAGAAGGTGCCTATTCACACATATAATATATTCATGACAACTGCCCTTAAGTGCCCAGTGGGAAGACTTATTCAGCTTCACTAACCTGCTTGGACAATTAGATTGAATGTTGTTTGGGAAATGATATTGTCCTGAAGAGAGGGAGAAGAGGATTCTGGAATTGTACCAATGATCAACTGGACTCCAAAGTAGTGGCAATGAGAGCTCTGAGTAAAGATGTGCTATCCCATTCTCCTTATGACCATTTGACTTGGGAAACTGATAGGGCTTGTTGAGATTCAGTTACATAAGCTACAACATACAAGTGTCTCCTTTGGCTTATGTTAAAACAGCATTATGTTGATACATAAAGAGCAGATGTCTTCATTTCTTTGGAAGAAAGGCATGCCTAACTATATCAAGTTAATCTTTAGACCTATTCATCCTGGTTACAACTGAGAGCCCCTGGTGTCCTTAGTCCAGAAGGTGAAAATATCAGTGCTGTATTAAATGTGAAAGTGGCTCATTTATAAAATGCTTTCTAGTGACAATACCTTAATATATGAGTTTTCTATTAGCACAAATTCATTCCATCCTAGAAACCACTTACAGTTTTGGAAAATCTAAAAGTCAAGAGCTTACATTTAGATCGAGAAAACATGTTTGTGTACTGAAGAATATGAAACTTTTAGGTCAACATATAAAACTTCTGTATTTATTTTGAGTCATAAGTCAATCAATTACATTGATACTGTAAGCCAATATATTTTATTCTTGCAATAAACTTTTGATCAATATAAGGAAAGACTTCTAATGAATATTTTAATTTTACTGGAGATAAACTCATTTGTTATCAGTTTGCATCAAAATTGTTATATAAACATTGAAGGTATTCACAGTTTTAAATATTGGCTCATAATTTTCATGAATGTTGTATTAGAATCTCAGTTGTTTGTTAATAAAAACAACAATCAGGTTTGGAACTGCAGATGCCCAATACCAATTTTAACACCATAGCTCTTTACAGTTCTAGTACCAATGATTGCTGTGGAGCCATCCACATGAAACGTTTGCAGATGAAGGCAGACAATCTACCTGTGGAGGGTTGTGGCAGGGGGCTAAGTGGGATCCCCAGCAATGCAAGAAGATCTGTGAGTGATCCAGGGATTTCCTTGTTGTCTACCTACAGGGCATTCATCACCCTAATGGACTGAAAATGAATGTGTTGCTAATCCTAGTATTCAAAAACCTCTGCATTTACTGCTGTGCTCATCTAGGAAATGGTAGTCTTGGGATGGAAATAAAAATTCTAACAAATCCGCAGATGACTGTGGTCTTGTTGAGTTGTAATTGTTGCTTTGATATTAAATAATGCGTGATTTGAGATTAGATATATTTTCTCATATATCCAATAATAGAGTCAATGGATTTGTTTTATAAGCCTTGTTTCTGTAGGCTTTGGGTGTCAAATGTTTCAGCTTCTCCTCCTGAGCTAAGGTACTCCCCTCTTGGCTTGCATTTGAAACTTCTGTCTAACCACTCTGTACTCTTGTCTCTTCCACCAAAACAGGAAATGATCTCGAATGCCTAGGGTACAGGTGGAGCACAGACTTGTCTTTGTGCATTGTGGTCAGATGTATTCCTCACTCGATGATGCCTTTTTGTATCTTGCTAACAAAATTGGATTCAATTAGATGCATATGTATTGATCCCCAGGCTGATTATGGAGTGTGATTCTGAGGTAGACACATTTAGCTTTGTAAATAAATGATGAAGTAGCTGTGTACAGATGTTCTTTAAGTAGTGTGGCCAAACAAATATGTGAAAGATATGATCTTTAACCTTGAGGAAATTACAGTCTAGATAGGGAAGCAATAGTACTGAATACCAATTTTTACTATATATTATATATATACTATATATATATATAAATATATATATATATATACACACACAATATATATATGGACAAGCCCTTGCACAGGGCTCTACCACTGAGATAAATCCCTGGCCTCTAACTTAAAAACACACGGAATAATTTCATGATAAAAGTGACATACAAGGCTCCTCTACAAATTCTGTGCTTTCCTGAGAAGGCTTTTGCAGAAGGTGGTATTTAATTTGGGCTTCATTAAGCCATCTACCTTACCAGATTAGAGAATATTTAATACATGCTTAAGAAATAGCAATAGAAAGTGTGAGTATGGTGTCCCAAGCTTGAAATGGCAGCATTTTTGAGTCTGAGGTAGGAAGACTGTGATTTTGAAGCCAGGGTCAGAATTGTAATGACTTCAAGGTTAGTAAGACTATATAGCAGACTCTGTCTCACAAAAAAAAAAAAAAACCCACAGAATTATGAAAACTGTGGAGTGAGAGTGCTCATGAGCCCTTTGATTGATTTCAGGCCCTTCTTTGAAATTTATGGTAAATACATTTCTTCAGGAAGCTTAAAGTCTACAATTGTCACTCTGGTTTCTTGGGCTCCCCATATGTCTTATTTACTTAGAGATAGATGCATGGATCATGGTTGGGAAACTGAACCTAAGTGACACATCCATCCTGAACTCTCAATGGCTCTTCTCAAGGCAAGGTCATCTCCTACTTAAGTTACAGCATTGTCTTCAGCAGACAGGAACAAGCTGAAGAAACTTCATTTTCACTGACTCCTGGAGCCTATATGAAGTCTTATCATTTATTCTTCACTCTTGTTTGTACAAGAAAGGAAGGTGGATATTCCATTCTGTAAAGTGATACCACTACTTCAAGTGCAAAGTGATAGCTCTCAGTAGCTATACTAGGGCTTGGGAGAAGTAAGTGTGTCTGAAAGTCAGTAAGAATCTAGACAAAGACCATGCTAACATACTCAACCCACTTATAATGCCTCCAAAATTAATGGTATAAGCAGCATGGTTGACCCTCAACACTGTTAATGCATTAAAATATCCCACCCCAGAACTTACAACTTCAGTAGCTACTAGGAACTGATCTATACAGTCACAGAATGAGAAGAAAAGAAATGAAGAAAGAGCTGTTATTCTTTTGTAGTGTTTTATACAGATGACATTATTACAATAGTAAAAATAATACATATATTGTTTATTTATTCATATTAGTTATTTTCTGACAGTTTCATACACCCCTATAATACAGTCTCATTACACTCATCCATCTTTCCTCTCTTAAGCAAAGGAACCCCAGCTTCCTTTTTTTTTTTTTTTTTTGGTTTTTCGAGACAGGGTTTCTCTGTGTAGCTTTGTGCCTTTCCTGGAGCTCACTTGGTAGCCCAGGCTGGCCTTGAACTCACAGAGATCCGCCTGCCTCTGCCTCCCGAGTGCTGGGATTAAAGGCGTGCACCACCAACGCCTGGCAGAACCCCAGCTTCCTAACACCTCCCTCAACAACCCTCTTCCTGCCCATTGAATCTCCATCCCACTTTCAAGTTGTTTTGCTTTTTGACCCACTGGGTTTAACCTGAACCACTCATGTGAGCTTGGGGAGCTTAATGTGAAGCTGTCTAGTGGAAAGGGTATATCATTGAGGATAATCACTTCCTCTTCTCCAGTAGTCCTCACTTGCGCTAATGTCCTCTGGGTGGGCATGGTCTAGTCTCATGAGCCACATCTCTAACTAAATTAGCATATACATTTTATTAAAATCCATCTATAAGCTACTGGCTAATTATTTGCCCAATACACTATGATTATTTTATTTGAAAGATTAAATTTCAGTCACCTCTGAAATACAAAACTATTTTAAAATATACAAATTAATATTTATGATTCTTTCCTTCCTTCATTCACACAACCTGCACAAGGATGAATCAACGTTAATATTAACAAATTTTAGACTTTAGACAATTATTAAACCACACCACAGATGAAATATGTCATTGTATCAATTGTACCTTTGCTTCAAAAAAATGACAAATTAAAAAGGAAAGCAACATGTTAATTTTGTGTGTGTGTGTGTGTGTGTGTGTGTGTGTGTGTGTGTGTGTGTGTGTATTGTGATTTTCCCCCCTGCATACACACATGCACTTGGTGGGTGCTGAATGCATATGCACATGGGGTGGGCTACACATATCCATGAATGCACAGGTCCCAGAGGAGGACATCGGATGTCTTGGTTTATTCCTTTTCACTTTATTCTCTGCAAAGTCTTTTGGTGAGTTGGGTGGTACACAGATGTCAGGAAGCTCCAGTGATACCCTTGTCTCTGCTTTGTACTGTACTTGGATTACAGATTTACCTAAGCCCACTGTTTGCTTTTTATGTGTGTCCTAAAAATCTGAACTTAGATGCTTATGCCTGTATAGCAATCTCTGTGATGATCTGAGCTGTCTCCCAACCCACACATGTTCACATTATTACAACCAGCTTAATAAAAGTATTTCACATACGAAATGAAATTTCATTTTGAAAAAAAAAATGTGGCCCCTTGTGGTATTTAGTTTTAAACATAATTAAATCTCAATTGGTCACATAAAAAAATTGGATCTTGTCACGCCCATTTTCTTAGGCTACGTAACCACCTTACCAATACTGCTTATTCCATATATATTATTTATATACAAGCTTATTTGGTATGATTCAGACATATAAATCATGCTGACCTTCAAAACACTGAACACTTATCAGAGAATTCACAAGCCCATAGCTGTGGCAGGAGCCAATTATGTAATAGTGAATTATCAAAAACAATTTTCAATTACCAACCAGTATTATTAGGTTGAGGAAATGGCTCAATGAGTAAGGGCACTACTTTGTGCAAACATGAGGACCTGCTTTCAGTTTCTTGGCATCTATAAGAAAGCCACAGACGGCTGTACACTCCTGCAACTCCAGCACTGAGACTGAGGTTTGTAGATGAGTTTGGGATAGAGAGATCTTTTGGGCTTGCTAGCCTCCTGACTAGTTCCAGGTTCAGTGAGACATCCTATCTCAAGTTCATAAGCTGAAGAGTGATTGTTTTGGCAGATTAAAATACATACATGTATTAGAATAATTCAATCCCAGTCCCTGTGCTATTTAGATCCTAGACCAATATTACTCCCAAAACCTCAGTGAATATTTTACCACTGTTTAGAATTGCTTATCCAAGTCATGCTTAGGGATGGACCAGTTTTTAGACAGCTTTATCATTTTCTAAAAGTACTCCACTGAGCAGAGCTCCTAGATTATCTCCAGTTCCCAGAGGACAGAGCTCTCTCTTCATTGTTTCCCACTTGTCAATGTTATGAACTTTGACAGCTTTGTATGTACAGCTCTGCTGGAAATCAGTGAGGATGTCAAGGGATTATTCTTTTGTACATGATACTCTAGAAGAGTTAAAATAGAAAGCATACAGTTGCATATCCAGAGAGAGAGAGAGAGAGAGAGAGAGAGAGAGAGAGAGAGAGAGAGATTATGTGCATGGTAATCTGTTCTGTAGCACACAAAAAGGTAACATTCGATAATCCAGGAAAAACATTACTCCAAGTACATGTGTAGGCACAACTACTTAAGAAAAGTAGTTTCATATGGTCCCTCTTCAAGAGTTTATATTACCAGAATATCTAATGTTATTCTGTCATGGGGGAACATCAGCCAGGCAAGAGTTTAGGGTCATTGTCCTTGTTAGTAGACATAGGTAAGTAAAGCAGTGTATAGTAGATAATACACAATGATATACTGCAAGAATTTAGTGATGAAAGAGTAGGAAACAGTCTGCTTTAACTTGAATGTTAAAGGAAGCCTTTCAAGAAGTTAAATGCAATGTTAATTTCAACAATAAAGACCACAATTATGAAAGGGCTTGGTCCCTAGAGGGACTAGTAAAAAGTCTAATATGGGTTACAGCATGGCAGATGAATGGGAAATATGAGTGTGGGCAACATGGACATGCAGCGAGCTGAAAAAGCAATCTCTGTTGTATTCAGAACAGAAAAGCCTATAAAGTCTGTCTAATTTTGCATGTAATGAGAGTCACTGAAAATTTTGAACAAACAGGTGTCATGATCAATGTCCATGTTTGTGGATGGTTCCCAATTGGTATATGAAGCCTAGGTTTTTGAAGAGAAATCGAGGAGCTGGAGAAAGAGAGAGCTGCAACAAAGGTTGAGAGGAGGGAGGAGGTCAACAATGAGTCCCAAATTTCTGCCAAATTAAGTGAATAAAAACAATAATAAAACCTATAAATGCCATCTATAGAAACATGACATGTTGAGAAAGACAAGTAGGGAGGAAATTTAAGGACTTTGATTTTAAGTGTGGCGATTCCTCCAATGAATCCCACAGGCAGTTAGGAAATTATGAACAAACTTTCAGAACAGAGTTCAGAACTAGAGATAAGTATTCAGGAAGCATTCATATATGGACTGTTTCTACTAGTAAAGACAGCAATTAGATTTCATATGAGACAGCAATGTATTCTGGAACTACAACTACAAATGTATTGAAATCAGTTATTAATCAAACATCATTTTTTATCAAACAGCTAAAACATTTTATAATACTGATTTAAGTAATAGCTTTCTTTTCCATAAATTTTATGAAAATAGAAATTTTAAAACATAAGAAGGAAAATGAATTATAGCAAAATATTCATTGTTTTCCTAAAGAAATATTTTTATTACTTAAAATATTAGGATAAAAATAAAAGTATGTATAAGATATAGAATAGAGTTATATGCTCCTACTAAAATTATATTTTACATAATAAAATGATTAGGTCAGAATATGAATTATTCTTCAGAAATGAATGTCATCATTATGAGTTGTAATTTAATATTATGAGACAATGCTAGTTAATGTTTATCTTTAATGAATTAATCATGTATACCCATGAAATATTTTATAATTTTCTGAAAAATAAAACACATTACGTTCTCAAAGACACAGTTTAAGGTTTTGTAAGGTGTTCCTAAAAAAGCAAAGCTAAATTAGCTTAATAAATTCTTAAGTATTTTATTACATTATCTGGTGCCTCAAATATATAGCCTCTTGAGAGTATTTGGCATTCTAGGAGACAAAGGCCTGGGTGTGTCTCAGAAGATATTTGTACTTGGATTAACTGAAGAAGGAAAATAACCCCTGAGTATGGGTGATTTACATGAGCATGTCCCTTTAGACAAGTGTTCTCAACCTGTGGGTCACAAACCATTTGGGAGGGTCTAATGACCCTTTCACAGGGGTCACCTAAGACCATTGGAAAACACAGATATTTACATTTTGATTCATAACAGCAGCACAATTACAGTTATGAAGTAGCAGTGAAAATAATTTTATGGTAGGGTGTCACCACATCATGAGGATACAAAATAGCATTCTGCACATCATACCAACATGAGGAACCGTATTAAAAGGCCACAGCATTAGGGAGGTTGAGAACCACTGCCCTCGACTCACATGTTATTTAAATGCTTAGTCATATATTTAAATGCTTAGTTGGTGGAACAGTTTGGTAAAGACTGGAAGTTGTGGCCTTGTTGAAGGAGGTGTGTCACCACTGGCACTCTTTGAGGTTTCTAAAAGTCCATGCCAATCAGTTAGCTCTCCCAGCCTCCTACTTTTAGATCAAGATATAAGCTCCCAGACACTACTCCAGTGCCTTGCCTGCCTGCTTGCTCCCATGCTTATAGTACTGTTGGTCACAGACTCACCCTGTGAAGCTTTAAGCCCAAATAACCTCTTTCTTATGTAAGTCACTTTGGTTATGGTGTCTTATCACTGCAATAGAAAAGGAATAAGACATACAGCTTGATCACATGGGCTGGGATACCAAAGTGAATAAAAGTGGGAACAGAAGCTTCCTCATATCTTGTTTTATACTTCCTTGTCTCCCCAAATGGGAGGAGTTCCATTGCATGCTTCTGCCATTATGAGTGGTGTGGTGATATTGTGCTCCCCAAAATATTGTGCACCCTAATAAACTTATCTGGGGTCAGAGATAGAACAGCCACTAGATACAAAGGCTAGAAAATGGTGGCACTCACACCTTTAATCCTAGCACTCCAGAGGTAGAAATCCCTCTGGATCTCTGTGAGTTCAAGGCCACATTGGAAATGGCCAGGCATGGTGTGTCTTTAAACACACCTTTCTTTAAACCCAGAAAGCGAGCCTTTAATCCCAGGGAGTGGTGGTAGAAAGCAGAAAGGTATATAAGGCGTGAGGACCAGAAACTAGAAGCATTTGGCCTGGTTAAGCATTTGGCCTGGTTAAGCATTCAGGCTTTTGAGCAGCAATTCAGCTGAGACCCATTCTGGATGAGGACTCAGAGGCCTCCACTCTGAGGAAACAAGACCAAGCTGAGGATCCGGCGAGGTGAGGTAGCTGTGGCTTGTTCTGGTTCTCTGATCTTCCAGTTCACCCCAATACCTGGCTCAGGTTTGATTTTATTAGTAAGACTCTTTAAGATTCATGCTACAGAGTGGTATCATCCCTTCCCTGACATGATAAGAATGCTCTCTCCTAAACAGCAAGCCAAAATAAACCCTTCTTATAAGTTGTAGGGCATTTGGTCAAATAATAAGAAAAGTAAAATTGCATAGTATGGTTTTCTTTCTGCAATATTTTATTTCATTAAGGATCATTTATTTAATTACATGCATGTCTATGTTTATCTGTGTATGGACATACGTAGATGAGTGTAGGTGCCTCTGGCAGCTAGACGAGGGTGTCAGATGCCCTGGAGCTGGAGTTACAGGTGGTTATGAACTTCCTGTTGGGTTGATAAAAGTCAAGCTTGGATCCTCTGAAAGAACAGTACTGGCTCTTACCCTTGGAGCCATCTCTCCAGTCCGTCACTCTGCATACTTTTAATGGACATAGCTCACTAATCCAGTATCACTAATAATACTTGAAAATCAATGTCATGTGTTACTTCAGATAATCTCCTTTTCTGATTAATAGTGAATAAACATGTCTCCTTTTCATATGTTGTACATGAGAGATTTGATTCTACAAAGTCAACATGGAAATAAAAATAAAAATATAAATACTTATCTAAAAACTGTGTGGCTATGCTAGTCAGCACTGTCTGTGTCAAAATACCTGGGAAAAACAAGCTCATAGGAATAAGTGTTTATCAGTTTTTCTTTTCTTTTCTTTTTTCTTTTTTTAGAGGCTATACTTTAAGGTCTCTTCGTCTGGTTGCTTTGGGAGTTGTGGTGACCCAGAACCTCATAACAGAAGTGCTTGGTGCAGAAAAGCTGCTTACCTCATGTCAGTCAGAAAACAAAGACAGCAAATAAGGAGCAAGTATTAATACCCTACTCAAGGAAGGGGCAAGTATTAATACCCTACTCAAGGAAGGGGCAATATTAATACCCTACTCAAGGAAGGGGCAAGTATTAATACCCTACTCAGGGAAGGGGAAATATTAATACCCTACTCAAGGACACATCCTTTATTACTACTTCCTCCAACTGGGTTCTCTCTCTTAAATATTTTAACATGTCCTCAAGTCAACATCAGCTAGACATTAAGTGTTCAAAATATCAGATTCAAGATATATTTAGCAATCAAGCCTTCATACTGGCCATGCTGTACAGATTTTATCAATAGCGCAAAATATTATATAATACCCTATAAACTATTTATATAAATTTTGTACTGTTTAGCTGCTTAGATATACTATAAAAAGTGTTTGGTACATTGGACTTTCAGGATATAAGTCTGTTAAGGTTCATAAATATATCTCATATTCATAAATCCTACATTTGATCATAAACCTGGATCAACTATACCATTATGGACTTTTTTTGTCATATTCTTCTTTATAATTATCCTTTCTATTAACAGATGAATGGCATACATGTTACATGTACATGATGTTCTGAGCCTGTGTCCATCACCATGAAAGAGCATATCCAGTATACCCTAATGTCCCAAGTAAATGGACAGAGGCAGGTGAGTACATGTCCCAGTTGCTTATCCAAAAGTAAAAGAGATCATAAGCAATGCAGAGCTGTATGTAAATGCATACCAAGCTAAAAGTGTCTAAAAGTAATCTCTTTCCTATTAAAAAGTAAGTTAAATACAAATTATTGGAAAAAGAAGAGGTGATCCAAACATGTTTTAACCACCAGGTCAAATACAGTCAATGAAGTGAGAACACGCTGTAAGAAGACGAAAACCGCATGTCTCTGATATCCTCGCTAGCTTTTTTTTTTTTAAACTAAATTTCTCAATCCAATCACAGTTTCCCCTCCCTCCCTCCTCTCCTCCTGTCCTCTCCCTTCAACCTCCCCTCTCATCTGCTTTCACTCTTCCTTTATCTTCAAAAAAGTGCAGGCCTCCCATATATATCAGGCAGCCATGGCATATCTAGTTGCAGTAAGACTAGGCATTTCCTCTCCCACTAAGGCTGGATTAGGAGACACAGTAGGAGTAAAGGGTTCCAAAAGCATGTAACAGAGTAAGAGACAGCCCCTGCTCCCTCTGCTAGGAGTCTCACAAGACTGGAAATAATCTAGAGGCCCAAATACTGGATGAAGAAAATGTGGTACATTTACACAATGGAGTATTACTCATCTGTTAAAAACAATGACATCATGAAACTTGCTGGCAAATGGATGGAACTAGAAAAGGTCATCATAAGTCAGGTAATACAGACCCAGAAAGACAAAAATGGTATCTACTCACTTATAAGTGGATATAGCTCTAAAATAAAAGAAACCATGCCACAATCTAAAGGCCCAAAGAAGCTAAGTAACAAGGAGGGCTCAGTGTGGGACATATGAATCTCACCATGAAGGGGAAATTGAATAGTCAGCAAGATGGATGC
>CABHPP010095173.1:29582-58928 GCA_902168425.1 Peromyscus attwateri
CCCAGCCATGGAGGAAGAATTAGCTTAATAAAATAAAAAAGAAAGTTAAAACTAAGAAAGAAGAAAAGGAAATTGTATAATTGGTTAGACTGCTTTGTTATTCCTAAAACTGAAATTAATTTTTCCAACAGAGATATATTTTAATGAATCACATGTTGAACTACCCTCTTCACCTTTCTGTGAAATTGGAATCTGAATATATCAAATGTCTAAGTTGGTAGCACAGTTTGCATGCCTTGCTTTGACAGCCAAACACTTGTGCCCAGAGTGACAGCATGAAAATCATCACACAAGTCTTCTTTTGTATTTATAGATGAAATAATTTGACTTTGTCTTCCACAATGAAGTTTGGAAGAAAAAAATATAAGCAGTAAGATAATGAGAAATGTATTCCAGTGTTAAGTTGCCAGTTAATTACTAGAGTCAAATATCAACCTCACCTCCAGAGAGCAAGTGCCATCCCAATGTCTGCTTGCCATTTTTTTTTTTTTACTTAATTTTCTAAGGAATACGAAACATCTGTCTTTTTCAGTCTCTTCACAGTATTCATTCCTATGGACAGATGTTTTCAAAACCACGTTGTCTGTGAACATTTAAAGGAATAGTATATTTGCATAAACTCTGGGAATTCCAAGCTTCGTGCTTTCCATACTGTTTGAGTTTCTTTTCTTTTCTTTTTTTTTTCAAATCAACATTTTTTTGTTCTGTACCCATCATTTTGTTTTACTCCTCATAAAGCAGACATTGTGTGCACACATCTGTTAAATCTGGGCTGCATTTATTACAGTTCTGTTCTTCCAGAAACAGGAAGGATTAATTACCACAGACCGGCTCTAGAAGCACCCCTGTGTTTCTTAACACACAAAATTAATTCAGAGTTGACAAAACTCTTTCAGACACGGCCTGCTTCCTGCTGAGGGCGCTTTATTAGCATATTTTTTCCCAGAAAAAAAAGTGCCTGATAGACCCTTTTTACCTCTCCTCCGAGTTCAATTTGCACAGCAACTGAGTGACAGGCAGTAAAATGGCTTGAACATATCTGAGGCAAGTTGCCAAAATCCTCCCGATAGCAGCACTTTGGAGCCTTTGTTCAGAGTACATTAAAGTCACAGAAGGTCCATGTACTGTAGACAGCACAGGGCAGGCAGGATGTTCTCAGTAAGACAAAACAGCAGGTGATAAATGACATTAAATAACAGTGAGAATTTACCACAGACTAAATTAACTACTGGAGTGAAATGTTCTCGGCTCGAAGGCTATATTAACAGTGAATTTATAATTAGGCGATTATCATTCTTTTTAGTGTTTGAGGAAGTCTATAAGTAAAAATGATGAAGACAGCTCTATTTGACTCTGGAGAAACACTGCTGGGAGTGGTTCTAAAAACTCTGGTGAATAATTCTTCTTTCAGGATTTATAAAGTCATTTATAAAATAAGTGCGTGGAAGATGGCTGGGCTTTTGAAGATCTTGCATACATACATACAGATGTGCATATGTACATATAAAGATCATTGATAAACTACTGTCTCATTGAGTTTCTAGGAAGTCAGGCTATATCAAATTATGATATTACAGGTGTTCCCTAAGTTAGACAGACATTAATCTCCAGTATGAACATTAAATTTTGTTTGTATTCCTGTTAGAAGTTGGTTCTTTAGAATAAGTTTCTTCTCTAACTCTTAAGGAATCCCTTTATGGCCGAACCATGTCTGATTTCCATTTAGATGCCCCCTGAAGCCTCTTAGAATCTAAAGAATTTCAATGCAGTCTTTTGGTGAATATGACAGGAAAGATACTCACCCTTTAATTTTATCACAGGCAGGATTCTTCTAAAATCATCATAGAGAAATAGCATGGTCAAATGAGCCTAAACAAAACAACAGTGATTTTTTTTAAAAAAGAAAGAAAACAAAACAAAATAATTAAATAAGACATTTTAAAGATTATATTTTAAACTCATAAAATCATTGCTCCTTCCCAGCACTTGTCTCCCCAGCCTTATGCTATGTCTACTGAACAGTGTTCCTAGTTCTCTTGCTTTTCCAATTGTACCCTTTCTGCAAAGAGGAATGAGAGTGCCTTCTCAACAGTGGCCACAGCACACATGGGCCGCTGGTAGGTTCTCACCATCCAACATCTTGCATACTTTCCAGACAGAGTTCTTGTGAAACTTGAGCACTGTATCATTGGCAACCAAGTCTTGTCAGTCTAGACACACTGTAGTACTTGGTTACAATTGAATTTCCATAATAAACTAGAACCTATTCATTCATAACTTTCTCCAAGATTCCCTTCTGGGTTTTAAACTCTCCAGGCTTGGCTTCAGCCAAAAGGTGAATATTTGGAAAGTTTCTGCTAAACTCATTTCATCAGATATTGACTTATATGACTCAAAAATCATTTTCCATATGTCCACAAGAATTATTGCCCAGAAAGAGAAGACCATAAGGAGCTGACTCTTATAATTTAAAGTTTGAATCTGAGTATTCCTCTGAGAAACAAACTCCATCACTGGAATGAAAGATTCAAATTCAAAACCAAAATGTGCTCATATCCATGCATATTCAACTAAAGCATAAACATGTGTGCCCACCACACAGGATTTTTTACTGTTCTGGATATCTCCAGATACAAACTTACCATAGTACTTATTTTGTTTTGAGAAAATTATAGAACTACAAACTAACCTATTAGGAGGCTTCTAGTTTTAAAATCTCAATGCCTGTGGTCATTTTAAGCTTTGTTTTCTTACCATGATGGCATTTTCCAACAGCACTCAAGGCCCAACACAAACCTGCCACTGAACCTCTGGAGAAGTGACTGAAAAACTCCAGGCCTATAGGCTGAAGATGGATGCTTAAACGTTACAGAGGAACTTTGAATGACTGTCCAGGCAGCCAGCTGTCTCTGTCATTCCAGATTTTTGAAAGTTGCTTACAATGCTTTTCCTGTTTACTTGGGTAATATTATATCCTTCTGGGATCTTTGATGGAGTTAAAGACTACATAGTTATAATTATCATTTTCCTTGGTTATGATAAAAGATAAATTAGATATGAAAATTTAGACTCACAGAAATAAGATAGATGATAGAGTATTTTTTTAGTTTTACCAAGTACAAATAGACTAAATATTGTAACTGTAATTCTTGCTTGATAACTGTTTGTTATATGTAATTTTACTATGTTAAAGTTAAAACCTTCCTTTTTGATTAAACAGAAAAGGACAAGTGTTGTGGGATGTCTTTCTGTATGCTATGAATATGTGTTGCTCTGATTGGTTGATTAATAAAGCTGTTTGGCCAATGGTGAGGCAGAATAATGTTAGGTGGTATATTCCAACTGGAGAGAGGAAGAGGAAAGGAGAGGCAGAAGAGACACTGGGAGACGCAAGAGGCCTGCCATAGACCATCCAGTTCATAATTAATATAAGCCTCTGAATGATTATTTTATAAGCAGCTGTGGGACTGCAAATGAGAGAGATTTGTCCCTACCATAGGCTGGGTAGGACACAGAGAAACATCTGACTAGAGTTTCTTCTATCTTATGCTAGTGTACACAATCACTCAGCCTTTATGTGCATAAATCTGTATGCTTATGTATAAACAATATGGGTGAAATAATAAAATTTGAGTCAGATGTCTTCATTCTGCCCACTTCCCTTCTCACACTCTTGATGTCAGTCTTTGGCATCCAACATTTGAGGAACTCTAGGGATTTTATTTCATTGCAGAATAATAAGTGGACTTTAAGTGACAACTCTTCTAAGAGTATCTTTGCTTAAAAATCCATTCACAAGTAAAGTAGTAATTCAATATAAAAACCTAAGACATTTGGTGTAAATGTTGGTTATTTATTCAAAGTGAATTTAGGGCACAGCCTTCATCAATTTCTTATTTAATGTCCTTGTTCTTAAATTTCTCCATCCTAACAGTAAGAAACAAAGCAGTTTCCATATTTGATTGTTTGAAAATTGTAAAGATATGTACTTCATGCATCATTTCCATCAGTTCTGATTAAAGATGCATTTGGTAAATACTATTTACTAATAGACGTCATATAGGTGTCATTATTTTTGTCTATAAATGAGAACAGTGACTATCAAAATGGTTATTTACTAAAGAGAATGCACATTTTCCACATGACTAAAAATAGCAATAAAATTTTAAATTCAGTGCTAAACATAGTTTCTGTTTTTTAATTTGATTACATTTCTCATATATAATTATATATGAGTGTATATATATATATATATATATATACATACATATATACATATGTGCATGTGTACATTCAATCCCATAATTTGTGGAAAAGGAACAGAAGAGAAGTATCTCTTATGTTTCTCATACATGAATTCAGAAACGATAAGCCATTTTATAATGACTCGGTATCACAAATATACAAATTAAACAAATGTACTTTCATTGAAATACCAGGATTTGATACTATATTTACACAATTTAGTTACTGGTTCAAAACAACAAAACAAATAAATAAGCAAAATACAAGTGCAACAAAAAAATAAAGCATAAAATGACCTAGAATACTATTTCCCCAAGAAGTCAATAAATTCTCAAATATCTACTTTCCTATTCTTACTTTAATTCTAGTGTCAATTTTTACCCTTTAACACCAAAACACAAACTTTATTTAAAAATATTACACTTTATAATGTTGCTGATTATCCCATCTTTCAGTATGTAACATTTATGTACGTAAATTTACGAAACATTTTTCTATAATAACTCATTCTCTTGTTACACAAATTCTGTGTTGTACCTTCAAGAACCTTTCATTTGGCAAGTCAATTAGGTTATATATCCAATGCTTGCTTCTCTACATCATTAGAATGAAAGGAGCCATGTGGTGGTATTGTGTTCCCCAAAATATTGTGCACCCTAATAAACTTATCTGGGGTCAGAGACAGAACAGCCACTAGATACAAAGGCTAGAAAATGGTGGCACTCACACCTTTAATCCTAGCTCTCCAGAGGTAGAAATCCCTCTGGATCTCTGTGAGTTCAAGGCCACATTGGAAACAGCCAGGCGTGGTGACACAAGCCTTTAATCCCAGGGAGTGGTGGTAGAAAGCAGAAAGGTATATAAGGCGTGAGGACCAGAAATTAGAAGCATTTGGCCTAGTTAAGTATTAGGCTGGTTAAGCTTTCAGGCTTCTAGCAGAAGTTCAGCTGAGATTCATTCTGGATGAGGACTCAGAGGCTTCCAGTCTGAGGAAACAAGACCAGCTGTGGAACTGTTGAGGCGAGATAGCTGTGGATTGTTCTGGTTCTCTGATCTTCCAGTGTTCACCCCAGTACTTGGCCTCAGGTTTGATTTTATTAATAAGACCATCTAAGATTTCTGCTACAGAGCCAGGCGCAGAGTTTTAAAACCATAAGTCCCAATTTCTTACAGTAGTACTGCATATTTTAAGCAACAAATGATAATCTTTAAAAAATAAGTTTCATATAGAATTAAAAACTCACAGTGTACCTAACAATACCAAGCAGTTGAACAGTGATTGTTTTAATATATATTTAAGAGAAATGATGCAATATGAGCTTTATTTAGAAACACCTTGTGTGTAAGGATTTAGGGTTTAAGCTTATAAATTAATTTCTCATGTTAAGAAAGATAATAAATGATGCAACTGGGAATGTTAAGGTTTATTCTCTCTACCTTGTGATCTTATGTGTATAGCCAGGATTCCTGAAGAGCTACTCCTTCCAAAGAGGAAAATGATGGCCACATGGCTTTTGCACATTATAAAAGGCAGCTTTGCAGACAGTAAAAGCTATGCAGATGGGGTCTGTGAGAAGAAGACAGAAGATCAATATTTGTTGTAAAGGAAGTCACTTTAGATCTTTAAAGACTGCTAAATGAAAGAATCTGCTGTAGAAACCCTTTGGAGTCTATGTATGTTACAGGAGAGGGGTATGCCTCTGCAATAGGCTCTAAGAAGGATTCTCTGTGTGAGGATCATAAAACGGGATCATGAGTTAAGGATGAGTAATGAGTGAACTGGCTTCTTTAAAGTGGGTTATTTGAGTCAGAAATAAGACAGGGATGTGGATGTCTTAGGAGTCAAGTAATGTGAAGTCCCAAGGAATAAAATAGAGCCTTTTGTGACCACTTAGCCCTCCTGGATTGGATCACACATAAGAGTAGGATTAGCTAAAAGTCAGAAAGGCTGGAAGCCAGAAGTTGGAGCACTATAAGAGAGACATTCCATTAATCTAAATGTATTAGTTAGCCAGGGTCTAGACCAGGGATAAGAAAAGAAAGCATTGGGTAAATGTAACAAATAGAAGTTGAAGCAGACAAGACAGAGTTAAGATTAGAAAGGGTCCAATTTCAGCCCCATTCACCTTTGGGAAAGCAATGTGAGGAATTCTCATGATAAGCTAGCATCACAGGAACTCATTAAAATTGGTTTCCCTTGTGACAGTCACACACAAAGAGGAGTGAAATCTGTCATTATTTCTATTCCTATGACAGAAAGTTATTGTATTTGCTGTGTAGGTAATAAACTCGGTTTCCTAAAAAAAAAAAGAAAGGAAATAAAAAGGATTTGTGTCAAATCTGTTTACAATGCTGAGGAATTAAGATATTGGTCTTTAATATCCATGTTAACATTGCATCATACAAGCTATGTCTGCAGCAAACCATGCTTGGACAAGTAAGGACACTCATGTTATTTCTACAAACTCAGTTTTAATGTGTAGCCTGGTCACCTCAAGGTGATTCAGATTGTACTGAAGCAATGAACTTTGCATCCAACATATTTATTTCATTTTTCACCACATAGATTAGCATTTTCTGGTTTTAAGAACTTTTAATATGCAGAGCCAGTCAACTCTAGTCTCTGGCTCTCAGTCAAGAGGTTAGGTTACATAGAAGGCAGTCTGTCATCGGCTGTTTTCAGAATGTAATCCCCCTTCCATTTTTTCCTCCTGAATCTTGGTTTTCTGAAGTTAAATCTTTCAACTTACTACATGACTGCACGAGAATGTGTTAAATATGCGCCTGCCAGAGTTTCCAGAAGAACACAACTCTACTTCATGTTTTTCAGTGTAGTTGAGGTGTGTAAATCTGCACCAGGATATTCAGTGGGCCTCGTTGACAAACACACAGCTTGGGGTCTACACATCAGGTCACTTACCCTTACCACTAAGAACTTTCTCAAAATTGTAGAAGACAATATTTCATATAGAAGACATGCAAACTAAGGTCTAAAAGCCAAACATCAACATAAAAAAAAACAACATTTTCTGGAATCCTGTTTGTCACAGAATTGGAAGCTCTCGTCATGAAAAATAGGCAAGAGAAGGAAACAGTGGCAGACAGACTGCAGCCACACATGTGACATCAGTGTTTCCTTTTTTAAGTATTCTAAATATAAATCTTTTTCTTTCTTATTTCTTTTAAAATGTTCTAATTTTCTATTAGCATAGAAAGAGGTATTATTATAGCATTTTCAAACAACATTTTCTTCAGTTGTTGCTGACCAATGTCTCTCCTTTCCTTGTGATTCCCCACATCCAGTTATTTGTATCTTTGAGACAAGATCTTACTGTATCTCCCAGGCTGATGTGGAACTAAATATGTAGCACAGCATGACCTTGAATTTGAAGCAATATTTTTGCCTCTGCATCACAACTTCTAAGGTTACAAGGGTGAGCCAAAAGGCCTGAATATAGATGACATCAATTTATATGTTGAAACTCTGAAATAAACTTGGAAAAGTCTGGTAACTAATCTCCATAAAATGTCAGACTACCAAATCAGCATACAAAATACATTAACATTTCTATACACTAAAAGTGTATTATCAAAGAAATAATATAATTTACATTATGAAACTTAATGCTTATGAGCACAATCAATAAAACAAAATGAGCTATCTTTCCTTGTGAACTATAACACACTGATGTAAGAAGTTGAAAAAGATAGAATAAATGGTAGGACACATGTTCATAGATTAGAAAAATTGACATTTAAAAATGTGTATATTACCCCAAATATGCTTCAGATTAAATGTAATACCTATT
Source organism: Peromyscus attwateri (assembly GCA_902168425.1). Classification (NCBI taxonomy): domain Eukaryota; kingdom Metazoa; phylum Chordata; class Mammalia; order Rodentia; family Cricetidae; genus Peromyscus; species Peromyscus attwateri. The sequence continues at coordinate 37,637 of CABHPP010095173.1, forward strand.
ACTATAGTAACACTTTTATGAAATTATATTTTAAGCCTAAAAGAGAAGTCAATACACAAAACTCACTAAACTAACAAAAATAATCTTCAGAAAGAAAAGCAAAGATGGAGTTACCAACCTTTCTAACTTCTAACTATATTACAAAATGCTATCCATCAGCACGAACCTGTACTGTATCAAACCAGCTGAATAAATCATTAGAAAGAAATAAAGAACCCAGAAATAATTCCACATATTTATACCAAGCTGAGTTTTCAGTTCCAAGAACATGTTGAGAAAAAAGAAGAATCTCATCAAAAAATAAATATAGGTGAACTGCATATTTAGATACAGAAGAGTAAAACTGACTACTGTCACAAACTGTGATATTCAAAATATCAGTTCAAGACTGAGTAAAGATATATAAAATATCTAATACTATAAACTTGCATAAAATCTCATGATATTGGGTTCCAGACTATTTTGGGGATTATATGAAATGAAAATCAAGGTAACAAAAATAAATGGCTCAGATTTCATCAAGACTAACAGCTTATTGCACATCAAAGGAGACAAAGAGCTCATAGAACAGAAAACCATATCTACAAATCACATATCACATAAGGCTCCAAGCTTCCACAGTATATAAACATCACAATTCAATAGAAAGAAAAGGCAAAGTAAAGGATTGAGAATATGTATATTCAAAAGAAGGTCTATAAATGCCCAAGAACTGTATGAATAAATGACTAATTATCAAGAAAATTCTGATTGATCCACTTTGAGATGTCACTTCCTATCTATTAGTATGGTTATTATGAAAAGGAGTAAAAGATTCATATACATGAGGAAGGAGAATTCCTTCACACTGTGAATGGGAACAGAAATTATTGTAGTCATTATGGAAATCAGTGTGGAGTGTCCTCATGAAACTAGAAATAGAATTACCTTATGACACAATAATACTGCTATTGAGTATATGGTATACTCACATCAGTATGTGGGAGATATATCTATCCTTTCATGTCCTTTCAGTATTAGTCAAAACAGCCAAGATACAGAATCAGCTTTGGTGCCTATCAAAGGACGAATAGAGGAAGAAAAGGTGGGGTATATAAGATATAGAGTACAACTCAGGATATAGAACCCATGTATCACTTATGTTGGTACTGATCCTTTAGGTCTGTTTCAAATAAAATTAACTGATGGACTGAATCAAGTGCTTTGTTCTGGAAACACATACTAGTTTCAATTAAAGATCCATTTTGAGAATTTAATTATTAAACCTATATAATAATGTATAGTAAATATTATTCTTAGTTTAATCTGTGAACACTAAATCTGGGGGAAATGTTCTACCAAGGTGTCCTACTGGAAAAGATATCATTCTCCCTCTTGAACAGACAAGCTGCCATTTTCTGTGTGGTCCAGAGCTTGGTACATGGAACATCCATATGCTCTTCGCTAGCCTTACATAGTAGGAGGTCTCGAGCCAGGGATGAATAAGCCTGCTTTTTTGCATGTGGTAAATTTTGTGGGAAGGCTGTGGTCCAGAATAGCCTGGAATAAATGGGGATGTCTTGATAGCTGATGAGACATGAATGAGCAGGCCAGTGTCATCAGAGAACCACAATCTTTTTTTTTTTTTTCTAATGACATTTTGTTGGTTGGGACTAAGCTATATCAGCCCCTTATCTGTGACCTCCTATGCCAGTCTCTCTGTTGGCTGTGTATTATGCATTGGGATTTCCCTGATCCTGCCACAAGCCACATGAACAGAACGGAGACCAAACCCAGGTTGTGTGATTCTAAGCACAGGGACCTTTGAATTGAAAAGTGTGATCCTAGAGTTAAATATTGTATAAAGACCTGGGAAGGGCATCAGTAACATCAAACTTGATTCTATATCTGTTGAGTCATATGGGACTCCGGTTTTCATTCCATCATTAGAATGGATATCAGAATCAAGGTGATTTCAGGTGGATATAATGATTGGCCTTTAAATCACCTTCCTTCATAGCTTACCCAGCCTTTCACAGAACCACAGTCCACCCCATGAGTTGGTATATGGAGGATACTTCAAGCATATATTGACAATTATATATATATATATATATATATATATATATATATATATATATAATAGATAGATAGATAGATAGATAGATAGATAGATAGATAGATAGATAATCTAGGCCAAGAGGTTTCTGAAGGTTTAGAATTTGGCCCATGAATTCTATAAGAAGATGGACTGCAAAACTGAGTAAAGTAACAAGTAAAAATCAAAATTATTATGGGAGAACAAATAATCAGTTTTCATATACCTAATTATCTAAATATTAATCAGTCATTACCTTTGCCTATCAAACAGCAAGAATTTTAAAGAAAATTAGAATGAGAATGAAGAAGTAGTATACATTTGTGCAATATTTTGCTATACTATCTTAACTATGTGTTGAAAGAATTTGGATGTGTATGGTTTTAAATGTATTTTCTTTTAAAAAGTACATCTGACTAAAATATTGAGAGATATGCAGAGACTCGCATGCTTCTCTACAGTTCACACAAGAAACACTGATGGTCTCTGTTGTGTAGCTATTTAAGCTCCTACAACATGTCATACAATGGGATAGGCATTTAAAATCCCCTGTAGAGTAATTACTTTTACTATCAGGAAATATTTATAGGAAACTGGTAGGCTAAAAATAAGTGGATCCACAGCACGAAGCACTGTTTACTGATAAAATCTAAGCAAAGCAAAGCAACATACAGTCAGAAAAAGGAAGAAGTAGACACAATTATTATTAGCAACACTTTTTCAGGGGCTCGAGTTTGAGCTAGACTGTTTTTTTTTTTTTTTTTTATTTTACTTTCACATTTCTGAGTTACAATTCATATAACAAGTAATATACTTACTTCCTGAAGGTTTATGGGCATCAATTCCAGTTTCTGGTCAAAGACAACTCAAACATAATTCTTTCTTCCTGATAGACATTTAGTTTTGATGAAGTCACTTTCCCAGAATCCCATTCGGGTAACCAGTCTGTACTGTGGTATATCCATATTTGTATCTTTCGCTACCTACGTCCTCAGATTTCTAAATCTTTGATGCTGCTCTTTCCTGCAACACAGTCGTCATGTCTGGAAGTGAAGAACTCATGCTGCTGATGTGAGAATCAGGAATTAACAGCCACCAGCACACTGCTGATATCATGAAGCTATCTCGTAGCTCTGCTTGTTCTACATCTGTATTTCATTGCACCAGAGGAAAAGAAAAGATCTTCATGCAAATCATCCTGGACTAGTGTCTTCTATAGGTATTCAATGAAATCTTAAGTGATACAAAGAAAGAGAAAGGAAGCATTAGTTAACATTTTGTAAATGATTATGAGTAGTTTGTCTCTAAAGCCAGCAGCCCCTTGAATCCTGAGCAAAATGACACAAGGATGCTGAAAGAATTCCAGACAAGTGATGCTGTTTAACCCCCTCATCACATTTCAGTACTCTTTGTAGCAAGAGTTACTTGATGGACACACATTAATGCTATTTTCAATCTCAGCTTCAGTGTCTGAGGAATAGATACTGGACCAGTTCCCCTTAATGGCTGACTGTCAAATGTTGTACAATTGGATATATTTATCTTTCAGCAGGAAAGATTGAAAATAAGAATTTTCATGTAGGAGGACATTATATGTCAAGTGATTTTAACAGCAGCATTATATGTGACCAAGCAGAATTGTCAGATTAAAAATAGGGTGATACATAAATACTGACAGGAAGAAAAGGGAAAAATTGGCCCCTGAGCATGAATTTGCTGTGGAAAACTCAAGGATCAGAAGCATAGAAGGATCACATTTGAGTCTTTCTCCAAGTCACTGATCCTCTGTTTGAGACTCCTGCACAAGTAACTTCAATAGTGATTCCTATTCCAAATTGTCCATTTATTCTCTTTGACCTTATTTGCTATTAAAACTAGCTTTCAGCACTGTTTATGTTCAGAGGAAGATGTGAGGAAAATACTCACTCTAGACATTATACCACTGAAATGCATGCTCTTTTTGAAATGACTGCCCATGGACCATAACCAAATAGAACCTCTCCATTCTGGAAGTGATCAGATAGGTTCAAAAAGGGTATTTGAAACTGTGCCAAGCAAGCACATCGTTGCAATTATAAAATGGTAATGCCCACACCCCAAACAGCCAGACTTCCCCTTGTATTATAGCCCAGCTGCCTCCCACAGGGAGCCTGATTCAGCACAAGATACAAACTCAGTGAACTCTCCATCAGTTTAGTGACATTTCCCAGTGGCAAAGTCCCAGGTAAGTCATTAAAAATAACTTGGGACTGTCTCTGAAAATGTTGAACCCCTAGGCGATGATTACCACTTTCCTGAAACTGGATGGTCCATCGGGAACTTCAATAGCGTGTCAGAAAACAACAGAACGGTCCATACTTCAGTCAAACACTCATTCATGGGGCAAATACCTACTGATAAAATACTGCATATGATGGACAGGATTAAAGTGCTATGTTAAGACTCTGCTCTAACTCTGTTTTCTCACTTTGCATTTCTCCTTAAACAACTATGATCATTCAAGCACCTTCATTATTGTGCCTATTGTGTGAAATGTTCTGAGCATATTTCCATTCCAGTTCCTCGTGGTTCAGAACATCAATGCCACAAAGCACCCAAAGTGTATATTATTTTATCTGTTTTAAGCACAGCTTTGACTTCTTATCTATACATTAATCAACCCATAGTACTATGTCTATTGTGCAGAGACAAAATAGAAAGTTATTAAATAACAGACTCTCAATCAAGATGGATTGTCATGGCAGTTTAGAAAGCATCATGTTGCAGCTTGTCAAAAAAAAAAAGCTTATTTTTTCACTTCTTGGTAGATAACAGGATTCTAAAATGGCATTTCTTATAGGGTCTTGACATTTAGTGCTCTTTGCATTTTGTCTTAAAGAGTTGCAGAAAAGGCTAAAGCCTGGGACGGAACCTAATTCCTGCCATCCTAGTCCTTAGATGAGTGAAGTGAGAGGAGAATTGATGAGAGTTTGAGGTCATTCTGAACTATTGGATGAGATGGTCTCTCTAAAGAAAATTAAAACCATTTAAAAGTTACATAATCATCTAAATGTTTTGGGTAACAGACTTGGGAGGTGCTGGAAATAATTCTCCACAAGCTATCCTTATATTTCAAGGCCTACCAGGTCTACAACCTTAAGACAAAGCCCCTCAAGTCTTCCTTGGGATCATCCTAGGCCATTAACTCTAAACCTTTCTTTCCCCTGCTTCTCTGGATCCATTCTTCTGTAAATCTCTCTCTTAGGGGGAGATGACAAAGGCCACCTATGGATTATGAGGAATGCAGACCCCCTTTATCATGACCGTTTCATATTTCCCTCAAAGTAAGCTTCCTTTCCATATGGCACACTCATGCTGACTCACTTTGTCAATGAAGATGGCTTAGAGGTCTTGTCTGTAGCCTTCTATAAATTCATACCCAATGCCATATGTAGGCATGCTATTCATCTTATGAACTTACTGTGATGCTTTGTAATTAAATATATTGTGTTTCACATCTCAGTCTGATTATTTTCTCTGTCTTTAAAGGGCTTCTTAGATGGATGGTGAAATTTTTAATGTGAGTCTAACCCTTTACAACTATTCAAGAAACCCTGAAAAATGCACACACATTTACCAGATTAGACAAAATACTCACAGAAAGTTGAATTTCCTCCTCTTCCCACACCAGATATTCTAGGATCAACTCCACCTCAGAAGTTGCTAGTATGAGCTATATCCAGAAGCCTGGAGTAGCCCCCTCAACAATCTACAACATCTTTTCTTTCTTTCCTTATAGTGTGCCTAGAACTGCTTCATCTACTAGGCAGGTTCAAAGTTGGCATGATTGTCGTACTCATAGAAGTCTTTGAAAACACTGAGCTTTGAGTAGTTGAAGCTAAATTGTTTTTTTTTAAGAAAGGAAAATTATCTTCAATTTTGAAAAGATATTTCCAAGCTTTCGTGCTTTAGAATAATATTATTAATTTATAACAGTACATAGTAGTAATTATCTCTATAACTTAAAGTATTTATCCCTTCTCAATTTACATATATCTTAAAAGGTCTACTACTAATTGACATCTATCTAATGCATACTCCTCCCTCATTAAGGTTTTAAAACATGACCATTTAGCAGAATAACAATAGTGGTTTCCCCACTAGGGCCTATGAGCTCTCTAGCCATGGGCTTTGACCAGGTTTATAATACCAGGCATGAATTTCCTTCTGTGGAAGTGACAAAGCAGCCAGTACCCTCAAGGCAGCCGTGCCACATTTACACCTGTGGGCAAATCTTACATGGCAGGCTGGTGTCATAGCCTGCAGTGTCCAAGAGTGGGTACACACGACCACTGATTTCCTTACTTTCCCGACAGCTACATAGCACCTTCCATTCCTGTGAAAGCTAAGTAGCAGGACCTAAGTTTCCCATTCAATTTGAGCTTGAGTTTTAAAGTAATCAACTATATGATAATATAAGAAACAGTAAAATTCACATTAGAAAATGAGAAAAAAAGCTCATGTTACATACCAAAAACATCATAGATTGCTTTGAGCAAGCTCAGTTGATTTGTAATCTAAGAATATGTATTTAAGTTATTTATATGTTAAAACATTCACGCTCATAATTTTTCAACTTTCAGAAATTAGTATAACAGCTCAAAGGTATATGATTGAAACAAGTTGTGAAAGTGACTTCCTTAAACATGAGTTTGAAGAAATGAATATAAATGTGGCTATTCTCACAACATACATATTTACATTGACATACCTGATTTCTGACAGGAAAATTATTTGAATTACTCAAGACTAAGCCCATATACATAAAAGTAAGATAAAATATATCAGAAAAGATAAACCATTCTTTTCTGTATTACCAAGTTAATACTCACAATGGTGGGTCAAAAACAAACCTGCACTTATTCATAAAGGCAAAATAAGAATTTTAATCCAGCATTGATCATAGAAACATATACAAATAAATACATGAGTATTTTTCTGAATGTCAAAAATGTGCCATTATATATTTTTGATACAAGATCTTTGTATGTAACCTAGGCTAGTCTCAAACTCCAACTCACAGCCCCTGGCATATAAGTGAACAAGTCATGTGTTAGTATACTTCAATGTATTTAAAATGTTGGTTATTCTTCATGAGGTGACTAATAAATCAAAGAGAGTCTTTATCAGAAATAGCGTTTAAATATTCATCTTTCAATGACCACTTCAGAAATTCAAGCAGAAAGTTAGAAGTCAAAACTTTTTAAAGTGATTATATCATAATAAAGTTAGAGCATGATGTTATAAATCATAGTCATCTTATTTATTTCATGGAAATGATCTCAATGAAGGATAGCATTAGACATGCCCGTGACCCCAGAATTTTTCAGGGACATGGAAACTTTTATGTGAAATGATCAAATGAAACTGTTTTTTAAAATCAAGTGATTAAATATGTTTTGTATACATTAATAATAAGAAACTCACACTTGCACACCATAGCATTTCTCCTGCTTGGGAGTATTTCTACCCGGAGCAAAAATCAAGCAAGGCTGAAGGCCTACTCAGTTTTTGATGTATGTCTGGATTGATGTATGTCTGGATTGATACCCCATGATGTACCAGGTCAGGCATCTGAGGCCAAACTACATAGGTTTTTTTAACCGTTTGTATATTTCACACTAGAAATTAATTCTATTACAAAGAATATACCTCTGGGCTTACCTCTTTGTTTGTTTGAACTCTGAATTAACAGAATTATCATTGAAGACATGGTCATATCACAGAGGACAGACATCCACATCTCGGTCTCTTTTAAGTCAATAATGTCTTTTGGGTGAATATCCGTTATATCTATATACGAAAATACTTTGGGGATACTTTCAATTTAAATAGTAATGATTTGCTCACGCTTTTGAAAAATATTTTTCATTAGATTTGGGAAAGATATCAGGCCATTAGTACATTTTCAAAAGTTTTCAAGCCGGGTAAGTTGTAGCCAAAGTAGAATATTCTTGAAACATATAATTTTCTATGCAAATAGATGACATAGAAAAATGACTACATTTACAATAAAATAGTCATAATAAAATCACCTAAAATCAGAGGTAATTGCTTTCATAGAGAGGAAAATCTGAAAATTACTTTTTAAGATTTTAAGATTTATTTAGACTATGAAACAATAATTACCCTTCCAGTAAGATCTATGAAATTATAAGATATCAGAATGATGTAATTACTAATGATGTTTTATAAATATCTATGATAAGACATCTGTTGTGTTTAGGTATATAAACTCTAAAATGCTTAATATTAAGGGAGCAATTTTTTTCATTCATATTGAAAAAAATGACATAAATGCAGGAATTTTTTATAAAGGTTAAAATAGGGAAAAGTAACAAATAAAACTAACTAAAATGTAAGTAATATTTAAATAATAAATTAATCTATAATTTTAAGGAAATATTGCTTGGGGGGGCATGAACACACATGTAAACCTATCTGACCCCCACCTTAACATATGCATACATAGATGCACACACACACACACACACACACACACACACACACACACACACGCTCATGCATGACTTAATATAGAAGTGCACAGGTAAATGAAGATGCCCCAGTTCTAGGTCACATAGTATCCATGCATGCTTTTCAGACATGATCAGACAGTTCTCTCCCCAAATACCATACCAGCTGAGTTCCCAACAACTTTGTTGTCTTGAAGCTGATAATAGTATATAAAGTTTAATGAGTTTGTTTTGATTACTTTGATTACTTTGATTAATTTGGTAATACTTATATTCTTTATGGATATTAAATTGGAGATCACTCAGTTTTGTAAGGAGTCCTGGCATGATGCAGCTGACCTCATTCATTTCAGAACACTCTTTAGAGAACTTTTTCTCAACTATACTTGCTTCCACTGCAAACCCTGCATGCAAACCTCTGGATGGAGTTTGTTTCTGATATTGAGGAGCCAATGTGAAGTAAACAGTTATGAAGCCATCTTTGCAAAGGTGCAGAATCAAAATCTGAATAATTTTAATTCTGTCATTGTATGAAATCTTTTCAAATGCTCATTCCTTTTGAACATTTTCCTCTGTAGCAGTATTTGAATACCAAAGAATCAATCTCAAAGAAAGAGAAGTATGGATAGGATTATAATTTCTGGAATTTATTGTGCAATGTGATTTTTATGATTCTCTGCCAAACTTAGCCATATGTTTAACATCTTTCTTGATCTAGAAGCATTAGTCTGTACAGTTCATATATGTTGCTTTGTAATAAATAACATTTTGAAACTAAAATTAAAAACAAATATTTGGTTAATTGAACAAAAATGGACTATCAAATTTAGCTGTTGTCTACTGACAATATGTATGTAAGGAAGATTTGCTTGAATAAAATAATTGGCACTGCATATTGAGCACTAATTTAGAGGGTATACCATCTGGATAATGTTTTAACATCCTTGCAAAGTAAGGCCACCATTTTAACCCAGGAACTGAGTGCAGAAAATCCCTTCCTATGGTCTTATCAACTAAGCATTATTAGGAAAATCAAGGGACAAGATGATACCTGTGGAGACCTTGAATCACTGCTGTGCTTCTGTTGCTATGCAGGTTAGAAGTTAGGCTGTCTGGGAGGGGGATGGAGCCAGTCTGGGTCAGTGCAGCACAGCTTTGTCCAGAGTCATGGTCCAGAGAGAACACAATATATTCTCCATATGAAAGGAGATGTCTGATGGAATCACTGTGCAGGCAGATAAGTGCTTGATCATCTGGAGAATAGTGCACCATCTGAGAACCAGGCTTTTGCCTCTAGAACTGGAGAATTGGACACTCAACGGGAGCAACATCCAGGGAAATATGTGGGCAAAATCTATGCACAACCTCCATTCCCAACAGTATGTCCATTCCATCTAAGGTCCCAATATGCAAAGATAGCCGTGGCAGGGGAATAGACATTCTGTTACATATACAATGTGTTATGCTACCTTATTGATTATTAAACTCTTCTGCAAGGTTTAAGTTAGGTGATCATCCATATATAACAAAAATAATTTCATTTAACTTCCAGTTGAGAGAGATTTGTTCAGACATCTATTACACAGATTTTCGTTAGAAATTTTACTTCTGGTACATTTTTTTCATGTACCTGTCTATCCAGACAAACCACTGACTGAAACCTACAATTAGATATATAATTACAATTCTCCTCTATACAGAAGATTCTATGGTAAAATATCTTTTCCTCCATTTTTCTGTTATGTTTACTCATTAAGTAAAGTGACAAACCACATGTGCTAAGTAACATGCTCTTGATGTGATACAGAAAGACTTTCACTAAGGATGGCCTACCTGTCACTCCAGCTTACTGTCCAATTCTTCAATTTACAAAAGGGCCTTTTGCACTGATAAAGCATCATGGCCCAGAGACCACCTTGATAGTGGATTTCTTGACTCACGGGCTGTTCTGGTTCTCTCTCCAATATCATGAACATTGGACATTTAATGAATCTAATTTCCATTCACTTTTGTGTCTGCCTGTTTTATCTAGATATATAATCAACTCTACAATCACAGCATTCTCTCTATCACAGCTACTAAACAAATAGTATATCCAAAAGGTATTAAAACATTGAGCTCATTTCCGTGGCTCCATGATATTTCTATCTATCCCTGCTAAACATCAAATGATCTGTTGGAAAAATTACAAATCTGGTAATTAAAGAACAGTGCTCTGTGTATTGCATGGCATATGATATGACCAAGACTATTGACTCAAATATAATAGAAGATATTTTATATTCTATATGGAAATATTTATAAAAGATTCCCCAGAATCTCCAGACATAAAAATCCCAGAATTTTATTGAAATGTGCCCTGAAGGCACAGAGAATGTACACAAGATGATGAAGGATGTAAAACATGAAATTTCAATCAAGAAATAAGGAACCTTTATTTTGCATGAATTGTATTTTTCTACATATGAAGATCTGTGGACACACACATATATGTATATACATTTAGAAGTATGTATATGAATAGATATAAATACAGAATAGTGGTGTTTATATAATAATGCTAAAGTAATAAATTAATGGAAAGATGATGGAGACAGGATTGGATAGAAAACAGGGGGAAAAGAACATCTAAAACTCGTGGACTTGGAAATAAATAGAGAAATTATAAAACATTGGTGGTGGTGGTGGTGGTGGTGGTGGTGGTGGTGGTGGTGGTGGTGATGGTGCTGTGTGTGTGTGTGTGTGTGTGTGTGTGTGTGTGTGTGTGTGTGTGTATGTGTGTGTGTTTATGTGCTATTCTGTTTGTGGAAGACAGCAAATATCTTTTTGATTTTGTGAGTGAAATCCTCACACAATCATTGAAGTATTTAATTTATCTAATGAGTATGAAAAGACGTATATAAGAATGTATGAATGCTGTCTGCAGTTAACAGGAGCAAATAATGGGTGGGGTGGCTACATAACTAATCCTAATTGTATCATTGCTGCCAAGAACATGTGTTTAACCATATGGTGCATCTGCTGTATGGTGGGAATGGCACAAAAGTAGCAGGGACATATGGTCATCCTAAATGTAATGAGTATGTTCAATACATGTACATTTACCATGCAAATGCCCTTCTTTGTTTCAGAGAAATATACCTCCAATTCAGTGATATGTGAAGAAAGTTTGATGTCATTGAATGAACTCTGGAGAGAGAAGCAAATTCAAAAGGGTGGTGAGTTTTGTTGCGCCATGTTCCTGTCTAGCAGAATGTTCTACAGAGGTGATGTTCATGATTGCGGACAGCTGTAGTTTATTTAGGATTGAAAATTATTATGCATTTTATACTGTTAAGTTTATTGTAAGAACCATTTAGTTTGAAGATCTGAACACTGGGTTCACAGAGGTGAATCACTCGCTGCCTGTTCTAATTTCATTTCTACCATGTGATGAATATTTCGACCCAAAGATAGTTAAGGGAGGAAAAGGTTTATTTCTGCTTATAGGCTACAGCCCATTATTGAGGAAAGTCAGGGCAAAAACTCAAGCAGGCACTTGATTTTAAGCCTAGTTGCTATTGCATAGCATCACCTCTGACCAAGGAACTTACAACCAAAGAAGGACAGCAGGAATTATAGAGGATGTTGCTTGATGGATCCTTCAGGCTCCTGATCAGCTAGTCCAGAGAATGGGTACTATCTATAGTGGGCTGGACTCTCCTGCTTCAATTAACAATCAAGATAACCTCCAACTGCATGCCCACAGACCAATCTGATTAGGGAATTCCTCAACTCAGTCTTTCCTCCCAGGTGATCTCCAGGTTGTGTCGAGTTAGGGTTAAAAATAAGTAGGGCACTGCACAAGGGCGGAGGGTTAGGAAGCAATGAAACGTGATGAGAATCAGGGGATCCATCCCTAGTCACTGGGAAAGATAAGCATATACTATAAATGTCAAGGATGCATGCATATTGTAATCTTATTCCTATCTTCAGTGTGATTAAAGTGAACGGTCATCATACTTCCTCCCACAGACGAAGGTAAATGGCAGATTCTCTACTCTCCAACTTGCCTTATGATAGTTACATATTTCAGATATTTTGTCATCACAATTTTGAATGGAAGGATTTGTTTTTCTATTCTCCAATGAAGGGGTTAAGTTTGAATAATTATGATTTTATGCTCTATCTGGAATAACTAATAACTAACTATATATTCTGAACTTTAAGCCATGGTCTGTGGATTTAGATCTTAACACTTTCCATTACAGTGGATGGCCCACCAGACTATTCAGTGTTCTGCTATACAAATGCCAAATATTTCCTTTAATAAAGAAAATGAGACTTTTGCCTTAAATTACCAGACACAATGGTTATTTAAAGACACATTAAATAGTCTAATCCTGTACATTCCCTGAAGCAATCATGTGGACAATGCTACGCCTGTAGACACACAATCTCAACTGAAACACCCATCACTTTGAGACTCAGACAAAGAACCAAAACCACACAATGATATAAAACTCTGTCTACTCCCAATGCCTTCCTTCATCCATATGTTAGTATAAAATCATCTACAAAACAATTATTTCTGATCTGTGATTCACGGAGAACAGAGTTTCACTCAGCTGTCAGACCAACATTTTGAAATAAGCTTTATGATAATACAGTTAAGACATTCTATCAGTACAGATTATTACTTCTGCTAAATATCTTCCAGACCTTAATTTTGTTCAGAATTCTAATAAAATAATTCTTATCAGATGAATTTTGTGCATTTTGATAATTAGCCTGTTATTGGTATATAATATATAAATTTATTTCTGAGTACTATAATATAGAATGTCTCAACATAAGTATTTCTAAAAGCAAATGTAATTATATTTATAAACATGATCAAGACAATCTTCCTCTGAATTTGAATCTTGACATTTAGGAAAAAATGTTATTTATTCTTTCAGAATTTCATGCTATGTATTTTGATTATAGTTATTTCTCTCCTGCCAGATAATCTCCTACGTCCCTACCCACCCAACTTCATGTTCTCCCTTTAAAAATAAAACCCAAAGTCATGGATGTTAGATAATGCCTTTTGAGTATGGGGCCATCCCTGTAGTACAGTATATATATCCAGTGTGACTCACAGAAAACTGATTTTCTTCTCCCAGCAGCTATCAACTGCAAATAACTTTTAAGCTTTTATACCCTTAAAACACGCCATTTCCTTGTGTCTTTCTATGTTGGGTTCTTTTCTGCGTTTGAAGGAACATGGCAAGAAGTGTTGGGAAGAGGGCTGCAATGCATTTCCTCAGTATTTACTGATTGACAGGCAGTATGTTCAGCTGAGGATGATAATGATGAGCAGAAAACAGACAAGGTTGCCATCCTCAGGGAGTGAATAATGTGCTGTTAGGAGTGAGCATGAGTTGGGACATGGTACTATTGCTTCATCCTTTTGAATTTGACCTTAGAGAGTACTGATGGGATTAATTACCAAGGAATTCTCTGAGGCTGTTTATATAGAAAATTTGCTAGACCTTAGCATGGAGTCCCCAAAGATGAATATTTTCCAAAACCGTTGTTAAGATATGGTGGACAGTGGTTTGCATTATGCAAATCCTGTAGTGTGGGCTGGCCTGAAGCACGAGTTCCATTCCATATGGCTCTGTGTTCTCCAAGAACCGCCTCTCCAAAATGGCTTGGCAAGAATTACAATGAGGTTTGGAAGAGAGTCAACAGAACTTGATTCTGGAAAGAACGATTGCTCCCAGGAGCCAATGGAATAACTGACAGAGGAATCAGTTCATTTGCTCCTCAACAACGATGCAGGACTGGGGAATTCTCAGCCTCTTTTGTATCTGGCAGCAAGATAAATTCCAGCCTTCACAGACTCTCAAGCTGAGAAAATGTATCTTCCTTGGGCACTTTTGGATAAATCATGGCCAGTACTTTGGGGAACCCTAGAAAGGAGAGGTAGGACAAAGCAGATCCCAGATAGGTCCTTCAGCAAAGTGCCCTAACTATTTTAAGGGCAAGCATAAGCCCGTCACGGCTGGATTCAGACTTTACTGCTCCATTTGCTCAGAGCCACCTTACAGATCAGTACCTGTGAGAACAGTGGTTTCAATATTATATAAACAAGAATGTCCCTTCTTATGGGCTGATGTGCAGGACTAGGTCATACTCACAGGCGAAGACACTCTCCTGCACAGGTATCTGAAGTTGATTTTCCTGCAACTTTTTCTATAAATTTGATTATGACTCTACCTGAAGAACATGTGTGCATAGATATGGACATGACATTACATGTGTATAGAGGATAGAGAACAACTTTATGGAATTTATTCTCTTCTGCCAATGCATGACTTCCAGAGACATAGAACCCAGGACATGAGGCTTGCATGAAAAGTGTTTTAGGCTGCAAGCCACTGAGCCAGCATTTAAGTTGATTTCTTGATTGTATCATTTATATATCAGTAGTCTTTCTTTTCCTATGCCAGAATATATTATCACTTTAGTAATGGAAATTCAGGAGAGGCTAGGTATTTCATTAAATATGGGGACAGAAACATAAAATTTGGATTAAATAATGCAGCCAGATAATTTGCACTTGCAAAAATAAAAATCAAGAAGACTCTCGGGGGTTGTTCTGGATCACTGATTACTCTTCACTGCAGTCTATGACATAAAATAACTTTAGCATTATTAAGAGAGGTGATGATTGACACACTATACAAGATCCATAAATGCCTATTGTTCCTACAGTTGATGTATAAATATGAAATGAGTTACTTTCTTTATAATAGTGTTTATTTGAAATCTTATTTTTTCACTTAGCAAGAAATATAATTAAATAGTAATACATGCAGTAGAAAAACTAGAAATTAACAAGATAATGAAAATTCCTGTGTCTCCCTGTGAATTTAAGTATTCATTTGATATCCAAAACTGATCTTAAAATTGTTAATCAGAAAACATGCAAAAAAAATCACTCAGTAAGCCCAGAAGAAGGGGATGTAGGAAGTTTGCAGTTCACATAAGTCAAATATCAAATTGTATTTATGATTGCTTATTCATTTCATTTTTCCTTCTGTTAATATTGACATTCTCTGATTTATCTTACAATTATTTGTGTGTGTGTTGCTGTGCATGTGTGTATACGTGTGTGTGTGTGTGTGTGTGTGTGTGTGTGTGTGTACATCTCTGTGTACATATGGATGTGAGTGCATGTGGAAGTCAGAAGTCAACATTGTATATATTGTTCTGTCACATTCTTCATTAGTTAATTAATTAATTTACCATTTATTTGGGGGACCATATCTCTCATAGGCCTGTAACTTATAAGTTAGTGTAGGCTGGTCAGCCAGTATGCCCCAGAGATCTTCCTGTGCGCCTCCCTAGCTGGGACTACAGATGCATCTGACGTGTCAGGCTTTATAAAAAGTTAATATATTTTTTTAATTTTCCCAAGAGGTACATTACTACTAAATTTACAACATTTCCATCCTTCTCTCTTCCCCAAGACCACACACACACACACACACACACACACACACACACACACACACTCACACTCTACTGAGTCTATCTAGAAGTAGATGCATTTAGGGATGACCACTTGGAATTGGCTAGCCTATCAGGAAGCCTATCCCCAGAGAAAACTGATTCTCTCAGCAGTCAATGATTGCCCACATCTTTTCATTTAAAGCGGGACCATGTAAAAATTCCCATCTACAATGTCTGCCAACTGGTACTGTCATTATGCAGGGTTTTCAGAGATCCATAACCTATCAAAATACAGAAGATAAGTGTCTGTGAACATGGGATGTGATGTCTAGATTGCTATGTCGTCAATGAAACCTCTGTATCTAAGACTCAGGGAATATCACTGAAAAGGGGGCAGAAAGATGGTAAGATACAGAGGACTTTCCCATCTGTTGCTAGACGGTATCTTCTAGTCATAATGGGGAAACTGCACCCTGGACATCTCAACAAAGTGCTCGCAAGCCCACACTTTTTTGAATGGGTGCTGGAGATCTGAATCCAGCCTCTCCCAACTGTGCTGTAAGCACTTGTTCCACTGAGCACCTTCAGATGCTTTTTCAGTCTTCCCTGAAGCTCCCTTTTCAGCTCCAGTTACATAGCACATTCTTTCTCCCATCTGTAACCAAACCTTGCCCTCTCACCACACTGGCTACTGAGACAGGCACTCTTTTCTGGCACAATCAAGTAATTTCAAAGATTATATTAGTCACAGTTTATCACCTAGCAGATTCAGAAATCCAGGAGTAAGCGGGCCATTAGGTGGACATTTACCATCAATTTCTTGCCATTTGGTTCATTTGGCTACAGTAATTTGAAATCCCATACTGCTTTTCAGAGAGCGTGACCCCTCCACAGTCAGTCTGCTTACTGTGTGTTGACTATTAACAGCAAGAACGAGTGATTTGTCACAAGAGAACAACCCCCTTAAGACAAATGAGACACATGACTCCTTCCAGGGATTCTTTCTGTCTGGTCAGGAAAGAGTCTGGCGATAAGGCACTGTGAGATAATCATTCCTGTGATAAGGGTGAGGATGACAGCTTAACAGAGGTTTGAGAAAGAGCAGATATGTATCGCCTTGAGCAGATATACAACTCTGATATTTTTATCAGCCATTTCCTTTAGTATTTTACTCAAAATGCACTCAGCTGTTAATTTTCTAGGCAGAAAACATCCAAGCGGATAAAGATAATCCTTGGGCACTCGAAAACCACTTTAGGCAGTGAACTATTATAGGCTAAGGGCTGACCCTGGGTTCTCATGTCTAATCTGGGGGATTTTGACCACTACTACATTTTTACTAAGGGAAAAATTAATTAAGTAAAGTGATTTGGACTATGATGTATAATGAATGAATTCTACTGTTAAAGTAAAAGCCTCAACCATTCCTCACAGTGCTGTGACAAGCTGGCACTAACTACTGCTTATTGAATGTATCTTGCAGACCAATAGGCAGAACTCAAGACTACAGCAAGAAAGACCAAGTACAGGCCAGGTGGAGTAACATGATGGATCACAATGCTGTGTAGAAGAAGGGAGAGACTCAGATAGAATTGAACCCTGTTATAACTGTGACTGGGAATTATTTCTCAGGCTTTTCTATGTGTTTTTAGCAATCTAGTGTCCATACGTTTTAAACAGTAGACAATTTATGCATCACAAATTAGGGATAAAAAAATCAAGGGATTTGGTAGTAGAGTGTGATAAGAGAAATTTTCTACCATGCCAAATGTAACATGTTTGGGTAATTTCAGCCAAGACTGCCAGTCTTCCATTTGGTATATATGATTAGTGTCCTCTGTGATCCCACTCTCTGGTTGTTAGCTGTAAAGTTCCCACAGGGCAGATAATGAGATATCAAGAGACAGATGTATGACTACTCTGAAGACGGTGAAGTCATGAGGGTGCCATTATCATCACAGCCCATAGACCCTAATACAAGAGATCAGCCATTCTCTCATGGGATCAATCCCCAAAGACATAAGCACACATTCTCTCCTTAACCGTGACGGAAGGGAAGCTTGTTAAGAACTGAGAAATGACGGTGGGTATATGTACATCTCTCACACGGAAGTGAGGCTTGTTAAGAACTGAGAAATGACGGTAGGTATATGTAAATTTCTCAAGCACACATTCTCTCCTTAACCATGATGGAAGTGAGGCTTGTTGAGAACTGAGAAATGACTGTGGGTGTATGTAAATCTCTCACATGTGATGAGGCAGTCTAAGGCCAGTATGTCAAATTAGGCAACATTGCAATACTTTCAATAATTTTAGGTTTGAATAAGGGGATAGAGTAGGAAGAAAAGTAAGAGAGAGAGAGAGAGAGAGAGAGAGAGAGAGAGAGAGAGAGAGAGACTGTTCCCTTCCTTTGGCATATTTGCCCCAAGTTTGCAAATCACTTCTGGTGTGACATCATCTCTTCCAAAAAATATTTCCAATCACAAAATCAGTCATTATAAAATATTTCCAGAAATTCCTCATGAAATTTAAACTTACCTCAGTGATTCATATCCCTCTAGAAATACATGGATATCTTCATATTTCTCATTCTTATATTATTAAAGATAAAAGGGGGATATGTGGAGAATGAGGTTGGTGACTACATTTGAGTTGTCAAATAAAACAGTTTATCACAAAATAGTTGTAGCTGTCAATGGCATGAGCATTTAACTACCATTAGGAATAAATCTCCCTGTTTGACTCTTCTCCATTGAATCATTCACATGCATCTGGCCTGTCCCCTCATCTGTCTCCTTTGTGATTGTTGACACATTTTACAAGAATTCATGGCCCTACTGTCATCCTGTCCCTTGAACCTCAGAAACAGCAAAACAACTTGAAGTAAACATACATGAGATTAACTCCTGTTTAAGTCAGCAGTTTTAGTGATAAAAGAAGTGAAATGGTAATAATAACAAAAGAAGATATAATTTAATAAGGAAATCATGAGACCATCTGAGTGTGTATTTATATTATAAAATATATGTAATATCTATATTAGAATTTGACCTAATGATTAATAAAATATAGGTGACCCGGGATCACAGTTATTTTAATCACAAATCACTGTATGCAATATACATCATTTCATGGAGGCATGATTACCTAGCCAGTGTGTAGAGATAGATATAGTTAGATATTGTGGATAGACAAGTTATTGTGATTTTAAAGAAAAGTAAGAAAGCATAGGCATTGGTATCTTGGAAGAAGATCCCAAGAGTCAGGAAATAAAGTTCTGGTCCCATGCTTTGAATAGCTCTGTGAGGTTTTCATCCATGCACATATGTATTTCCTTTAGGTTGTAAAAATGAAAATCATTGTGTATCAATATTATGGTGACAGAATTCAAAATTTTCTAGTAATTGTTTTATGGCCTTGTTTACTTTTCTGTACAGGCACCAATTTTCTCTATCTAAATGAGATCCTCATTAGTTCTAAGTTTCATTAGTTGCTTTCATAACTCAGTTTCCAATGGCTGCCAAAATGGGTGATTCAACAAATTAGTCATGTTAGTAATTTTAAAACATCCTCATCATTTTTGAAAATGCATTTTGCAAAACTTACCTGTATAAATTTTTGAACTTGATATTTAAATAGTATAGAACATTTATTTCTTTATAAATGGTATTTATTTTAGTGATGTTTCTAAATTTTTAGTGCTATTTCTCACTTTTATGTACATGCTGAGTTGCAACAGTGCACTAGTCAATGCGTGTTTGAATTTTACATAACAAAATTTTCAGTTTTTATGTTAGTGTTTCATACTGGGTCTAATTTTGAGAGTTTTCAAATGCTGAATCACATTTTTTCATTAAAAAAATCACATTGTGAATACTGGCCATTTGTATTTCATCTTATATGAACACTTTTCATTTTGTTTTCCAGCTCACCTATTGGCTTGTTAGATGTCACACTATTTAGTTTTTTTTTTCTTTTTTCTTTTCTTTTTTTTGAATTTATTTTATTTTATTTTACAATATAATTCAACTTTACATATCAGCCATAGATTCCCCCATTCTCCCGCCTCCCGCCCCGCGCCTCCCCCCCCCCACCCCCCATTTCCTTTCCTCCAGGGCAAAGACTCCTCCGAGGATTGAGATCAAACTGGTGGACTCAGTCCAGGCAGGTCTAGTCCCCTCCTCCCAGGCCGAGCCAAGCAACCCTGCTAAGCCCCGGGTTTCAAATACAGCCAATTCATGCACTGAGCACAGGGCCCGGTCCAACTGCCTGTATGCCTCCTAAACAGATCAAGCCAATCAACTGTCTCACCCATTCAGAGGGCCTGATCCAGTTGGGGGCCCCTCAGCCATTGGTTCACAGTTCATGTGTTTCCATTCGTTTGGCCACTCGTCCCTGTATTCCATCCATCCCTGGTCCCAACAACTCTTGCTCACATAAACCCTCCTCCTTCTCGCCGATTGGACTCCCGGAGCTCCACCCAGGGCCTGACCTTGGATATCTGCATCCAGTTATCTTAGTCACTGGATGGGGTTTCTAGCACGACAATTAGGGTGTTTGGCCATCCTATCACCAGGGTAGGTCAGTTCGGGATATTTCTCGACTGTTGCCAGCAGTCTATTGTTGGGGCATCTTTGTGGATTTCTGTGGGCCTCTCTAGCACTTTGCTTCTTCCTATTCTCATGTGGTCTTCATTTGCCATGAACATTCCTTGTATTCCCTCTCTGTTCTTGATCCAGTTGGGATCTCCCGCTCCTCCAAGTTCTTTTTCCCTCACCCCTCGCCCCTCATTACCCACACTCATGTTCAGACTGTTCATGTAGATCTCATCCATTTCTCTGTCATTGGGCAATCCCTATGTCTTTCTTGGGGTCCTGTTTTCCAGGTAGCCTCCCTGGTGTTGTGAGTAGCCATCCAGTCATCCTTGTTCCACAACTAGTATTCTCCTATGAGAGGGTACATACCATGTTTGTCTTTCTGAGTCTGGGTTACATCACTCAGGAGGATTTTTTCTAGATCCATCCATTTGCCTGCAAACCTCATGATGTCATTATTTTTCTCTGCTGAGTAGTATTTCATTGTGTATATGTACCACAGTTTACTTATCCATTCTTCGGTTGAAGGGCATCTAGGTTGTTTCCAGGTTCTGGCTATTACAAATAATGCTGATATGAACATAGCTGAGCAAGTGCCCTTGTGGTATGATTGAGCATTG
>CABHPP010095174.1:0-52916 GCA_902168425.1 Peromyscus attwateri
TGTGTGTGTGTGTGTGTGTGTGTGTGTGTGTGTGTGTGTGTGTGTGTATTGGTGAGAGTGGAGTGTTAAAGGGCTAGGGGACCCTGGGTCTGCACTGAGAGGTGGAGTTCCAGGAAATTGAGAGTCTCCTATCTATTGATGTCTCCTATCACTCTGTCTGTCAGTTTTGCTCCTTATCCCTCTCAGTGTTCACTTCATCTATCCTCAAAATCCAATATTATATCCATATCATTTTTAGTAGTTGTTATATCTTCCTGCTGAATCACCTACTTTCTCATTCTGGGATGACATTCTTTGAGTTTTGTGACAGTTTTTGTCTGTTTAAAGTTCAGCCCTACTGCTTAGATTGTGTCCCTGCTTTATGAAATAGCTTTAAATTTTTTTAACTTTTGGCCCATTTTGCCTCATATATCTAAGTGCGTGTCTCATGGAAAGAATGTGTAATTGGGTCTTGGCCTTTATTTATTTATACAGTCAATTTTTATCTTTTAGTTATCACTTAAAAGTCCTCTGTCCTTCCCTTTAATCCTGAGAGAAGTCCCGAGTTGCAATCTCTCTTGAATGTTCTCTGCCAAGCTGGAGGTTTGGGCTCAAGCAGACAATGCTGTGAATCTTCCCACCAGGCTTTATATGGTTGGCTCTACATTTCATGGGTGCTAGAGCCCTACCATGATTTCTGGATTTGTTCATGTGTTGTCATTGAGCTGCCATCTCTGTATTGAGAGAGTCCAGGATTTCCTGTTCTGCCTCTTGCTGATGTCACCCTGTTATTGCCTTTAAAGAGTACAGTGAGTTTGCTGACTGCTAAGGGCTGCACATCCAGACATCAGGCTTTTTCCTTGCTTGAAGGTGTAATGTGATGGCCTTTGGAATCTTCTGTGGATGCATGTTTTGCCAGTGAGCGCAGCATTTTGATGTTTGATATTCCTAGTCAGATGTAGCACAGAGAAGCTGCCACGAAAGGCCCTTTAAACCTTCCTTCCTGTTGTAATCAATAGACTTCATGGTCAGATGGAAGGGTTTCTTCAAAGACTGTGTTTCCTGCTGGAGAAGAGAAACCACAGTGGTTGCAGTTATTTGGCCAGGTCACAGGGTGACCTTGGAGCTGGGTTTTCAGGGTTATAAGCCTCAGCAGCTTCTTTCTGCGTCTTACAGTCTTACCATTAAATTCTTTCAGGAGGTGGTTATTTAGAAACTTTTGAGTAACTGCCAGTCAGAGCTCTGGAGGAAGGTGGCTCAGAACATAATCACCCATATTTTCTTCTCTTTCGAATAAGCACTGCTAACCTGTTTGTTTTGCTTCCATGAACAGTGATGTGGATTTCACTGTTTGCCTTGTTTCATGTTTTCTCAAATCTGAGTCGTCATGACATGCTTTTGTTGGCCTCGGTGAACTCCCACTAGCTTTCTTGAGGTCACATATGAAAAGACTGTGTGGGATAAGACTCAAGGTTTCAGAATTGACACCCACAGGTTCTGTCTGGGAGCAAGTGAGGCAGGGTCCAGCTGTAGACCCTACATTTGAGAAGCAGAAACAGATGGCTCAATAATCCCCTCAGAGAGCCAGACTAGGACCAGCTATGCTGACTTTACCCACATCGGGCTTCCAGTGGCCAGCTGGGTCAGGTTTGAGTTGACCCAGATGTTGGCAGCTCCCTTCTGTTAGCAAATCTGTCCGTGATGTACTTCTTCTGTAGGTCCTTGACCTATTCCCCCAAACCCAGCATTTCCCAGGTTGGGAACATGCATACTATCCCTTAGACATTACCCACAGATCTGAGGTAAGCCTTCGAGACAGAGGATTTGAATTTTAAAGAGCCTTCAGTGATTGCTTGTGGTGATAATTATGATCATGATTATGAAAATGATGGATACTAAAAATAATAATAGATTCTCAATGAATTCTTTGTTCCTCAAAATACTGTTAAGCCTCTCTATCAAAGTAGAGAATCTAGAAGTTGAGTTCAAAATCCTTGCTTTCTCCTGCAGGCAAGCTGAAGAGTCCTGGCCATCCATCCACACAGAGTCCCATACACTCCTGCCTTAGCTTCCTGATGGCAGAGTGAGAACCAAAATGGAGTTATAGGCAAGTGCCATTTAGTAATGGCTACTGTCCCTTTTCTCTGTGGTTATCAGTTGAGGTTATCAGATGGAGGGCAGTACAGGATCATGACATGTGATGGGCTGGAGACCAGTCTGTTCAGTGCCTGGTAGGGCTCATAGTTTATGTACAAGAATAGACAGTAGATACAGGGACTGACATGATTTTCCATCCTTGTCCCCAAAGGCAGGGAAGACTGGAAAGCCAATTCCTGACTACTGGGAGTGGGTTTATGCATTAGTGTTATTTGCTTATCTTTTAAATTTAAGTTGCTCATATTTAAGTTTTTCATATTTAATCTTTTATAAAATTAGAAATGTCAATGACTAGGTTATAGTAGAAGGTAAACATGGTTAGAAAGGCACAAAATGCAGTATTTGTCATTCTCGTTGCATCTTACGGCAGCAGCCCAAACTGCCCCTGCTGTTAAGATGCTGAGCATCTACTCTTCACTGGGAGACTGTCACACTACCTCCTGCCCCATCTCAATTGACTTCATTAGTAGCCATCTTGTATAGGGGAAGAAGATAATGATATTGTGAAACTTCCTTATTTCAGATCTGGTTGGAGTCAGCTGGGGTGATTCACTGGCCATGCTGTCTCGCTTGGGGTTTGCATTCCTTTACTACTGGTACCATCTATGGGATAGCTTAACAGTTATCTTCCATGGACAGTCCTAAATGCCTAGATGACTGTCCCAAACCCACAGCAGCTTCTATACCTGTCACCCTTGGTATTATACCCAGTACCTATCTATCCTAATCTGTGTCTCTGTCATTGCCTGTTTCCTGCTTATTTATGAGTGACTGTAAGTCCCTTTATTTTCTGTCCTAATGTCACTCTCAGCCTTTTTTCTGTCCACAAAGATAAAATCATTTCCATGGTAACAGATGCCTACTGTCAGGAGTGTCCTTATCTATCAGATCTTTGCCCACTTGACTTCTTGGATCAACTCATAGTTGTTGTCATGTTTTGGAGGATGTTTAAAGGTCTTCATCATATTACAGTTCTCAAGCTCGGGTGAACATTTAACATGTACACGTCAAGTAATTGTAATAGCTGTACAGGCCCACTTTCTAGAGCTGTCATTAGACCACAGTATCGTGACTCCTTCCTGCTTGTGATTCTGCAGGGGGGACCATGGCGAATCACACATCTTCACTGTCCAGAACACAGTTCTTTTTTGTGGGGGGAGAACAAGAGGTCTTGGTCTAAAACAGAAAGTGTCCTCATAATATATAGGTTCAGAAAAGGATCTTGCTTCCCAATTACTTCATGTAAAATAAATTTTCCTTCAATGCCCATAGATACCTAGGAATCAGTTTTCGTAAAAGGTACCAATCAAAATGCTCAAGTTGAGGAAAGTCAGATGTCTGGGCCTCTCGTGTGTTCAGGCTTGTCACTTAGACATGGTGGGGATTCTGTCTGAATCCATAGTCTCATTCCTTCTGCGTGGATTCCTGCTCTTTCTCCTGCCCTGGAAGAAGAGCTTCAAACCCTGTGTCCATAGGAAGCCAAGCCCAGCTTCTGTTTCTACTGCCTTTTGTAGTAACTGACCCAATTCTGAGCCTACATTGTATCCAGCAAGTCCTGACAGCAAACTAAGCTATGGTGTGTATCTATGGGTTTGTCACAATTTGTCTGTTTTGTTGTTGTTGTTTATTTGGTTTGGGGTATTTTTGTTGTTGTTGTTGAGATAGAATCCAGGGCTTGGAGCACCCTATGATTTACCCTGCTACCATGATATGCTCCTAATCCCTAAGTCTGTGGTTTTAGAGGTTTTGGGGATTTTAGAAACCATCTTGATATGCTTTTCCATTTTACCTTGGAAAAATCCAAGCAATGCCCTCGAATCAGCTTGTAAACCTTTTCATGAGAGAAGACCAATTCTGCTCTTGGTTTACAGGGGTGGTTCTTCACTTAATAAATAAGGCTGATGGCTCCTAATAGGCCCCGGGCTGAACAGGAAAGAGATAAATGTAGGAAAATTAAAGACATTTGTTAACGTTTAAATGCAATCTACCTTCTGTCCCCACTGGTTACATCTGTAGATTTAGCCAGCTGTGGCTTGATTGGTACTACAGTGGAAAACATATCGCTATTACTCTTGCAGAA
The DNA here is from genome assembly GCA_902168425.1 of Peromyscus attwateri. NCBI lineage: Eukaryota > Metazoa > Chordata > Mammalia > Rodentia > Cricetidae > Peromyscus > Peromyscus attwateri. The sequence continues at coordinate 4,217 of CABHPP010095174.1, forward strand.
TAAACAACTATTGATGTAATATTTACATAGTATTCAGCATGTTATCTGGAGGTTATTGAAAATATTGTATATAGGTTGTATGGAAGTGTCACACAATTTCATGTAAGGGATTTGAGCATGCAAGGATTTTACCTCTGTGAGGATCCTGGAAGCAAGGGATCTCAAGGAATTGATATAATACTAACCTGAGAAGTAAGGATCTGGTGATGGATTAAAGAGGAGTGTCTTTTCTCTTTCTCTGTCTCTGTCTCTCTCTGTGTGTCTGTCTGTCTCTCTTTCTCTGTCTCTGTCTCTCTCTCTCTCTGCCTGTCTCTCTGTCTCTCTTTCTCTGTCTCTGTCTCTCTCATTAAGGCTGGCATTTTAGACATTTCCTAAGAAGTATGCATGTGCTTCTTATTCTGAACAGAGCCCATGACATACAACTTGTTGAAAATAAAAATGTATTTTTTCCTCACAAAAGGGACTGAATGAAGATTGTTTAATAAAAATTTTGAACTCTAGGTCTCAGAGACACTGAGGCCACGAACTGTCCTTTTTTTCTGTTCAGTTTTTACCGTGACAGGTGATGGTAATAACCAGGACAGAGTACTGCATCTCCAGACTTTGGAGCCTAAGCTACCTGCTTCTAGGTCCATCATCAGACCACCCATTCCGAGCCTACGTTGCCTCCAGCAAGGCCTGAGAGGTGCCCCTCTCATGAGCAACATGTTTTGCCTCTGTACTGACAGTTCAAACAGTAACCCAGCATTCTTTACTCAGTTGCTTGATTTAGGGTGAGAAATAACACAGTGTAGTAAAGGAAAGGAAAAAAGAACATTCTTACATATGCAGTGGTTTTGTGACTGAGGTGAGGAGAAGGTGTAAGCTACACTGTCCCCTTAGGGTCCCAGCAACCTCTGAAGGGAGGACTGTGGTTGAGGTTTCTCAAGGCTTGCCCATTGTTCCTTAGCCAAGCTCTCGTTCACTGCACAACCCTCTCAGACACAGTAACTCTAAATTTTTAGTAAATAACACCCAGAAAGATAAAAAAGAGCTCAAATAAAGAATGGCAAATGAATATATTTTTCAGCCAATAAATAGCGCCCAGTTCTAGTGCCCCCCAACCGCTTTCTTTTTTTATAACCTTTACAATAGAATTTGTCCCCTCTCACCTTGAAAACTGGTTTCTCTTGCTGCTATTGTTGGATTTACTACCTTTGTGAAGGATATCATCCTTTCAATTACCTAGGTCTTTCCAGATCATTATTATGCTTTATATGTGTGTATTTATTTATACATAATTTATGATATATATAATAAAACTTTCCATCTTATCTACTTTATTGTATTGTAAATGGATGGCATTACATTGTGTCACAACTATCCACCTCCTTTCTGTCTTCCAGAACTGAGGCTCTACATTTATTCAGTGTACTGCCTTCATCATTCATCCATGGTGTACCATGTGTTAAAATTTCATACCCCTTAACGATGAAATAAAATCCCATCATATTCCCCACTTTGATTATCCATTCATCTTTTGTGGTTACTTAAGTTGTTTCTGCTTTTTGCTTATTGTGAATGAGCTCAGTATAAATGTAGACATACAAATATCTATTGAGTCCCTCTTTTTACTTCCATTGGTAAAATACCAGGATGTTTGATTGCTTTACCTTGTGGTAATTTTGTTTACTATTTTGAGGAGCCACCATACTATCATCTACGCCCGAGTGATTTTTCTTATTATTAACGGTGCACAGTTCCACGTGAGGGTGACTGTCTCACTCTGCTATGCCTTCTGTGCACATGTTTAAATTTGCTGTAGTAAAATTGATCTTTTTGTGGTCTGAAATTTTGATATTAAATGTAAGACACCATTACAAATTAAATATCACAATGCTTCCACATCTTTACTTCTAATAGTTTTATAGTTAGAAGTATGGTTAATCATTTAACCTATTTTGAGTTTATTTTTAGATATGAGGTATAAGGATAAAAATTCATTCTTTTTATCTTGGATATCCAGTTTTCCCAGTATCATTTGCCAAAAAGGCTGCCATTTTCTTTGTTAGAGATGTCTGATGACTTTGGTGAAAGCCTTTTATCAGAACTGTATCTTTAGTGTCTGAATTATCACGTGTGGCCTGCATGCTTCTTGGGCACAGCTGTTAGATGGCATTCTGAAATGCGCCACTGACATTATCATGACTTTGCTTAGCAACAGCTACTAAAACCAGTGGTTCCTCCAGCATTTATGAGTGTATTTGTGTGCACGTGTATGTATTCCAAATTCCCCTCTCTTAAAATCTTTGTTACATGATCGCACTCAATACATTTCACACCTCCCCCTTTAAGTCATTTAGGCTTTGTGTCTGCAAGCCCTTGTAATTTAATGAGATTAACAAACTCCAGAAACCCAGAGTGTAATAAATACTTCAAAACAACCGGAAAAGTCTTCTGCAAAAAGTCTTAACTGACATCACGTCACACAGCCTTCTGTACAGCATAATCTGAAGTTGTCCTGTGTGGAAACAGAACACTGAGGAATTCAGTGAGGCTGAAGGAAGATGCTATTTGTCATTTTAATAATCAGGAAAGCCTAGTTTCAGGTTCAGAGTCTGCTTATCTGAAATTTATGTGTCATGTGTATAGCATGTAGAATTGTGTCGGGGCTTTCATCCAAAATGCCAACAACTCTTTGGAACTAACACAGATTGGTTGTGTTGACAGATGTTGGGAGTTGGCTCAAATTCATGACTATTGTTTTCATCTCATGAAAGTCTGAAAACCACTACCCTGGATTTAAATCCCTGAATGTGTGAGCTTGGAAGCTCAAAGACACCTCAATTCCAGAAGCAAAGTGCAGAGTCCATTTGTGAATGAGCAGCTATTCAGTGGAACTAAAGGAGGCCTATTGAAATAATTGCAGAAGCAAACAGTCTTGTTTCCATGGAAACTTAATGTGGACAAGTTCATGCCTCTTGTTTATGTTCCTCCTGGGCATACATATTCTGAAACTGGCTCTGTTCTCTCCTTCAACAATCCCTGAGTAGTGATGAAGGGGTTCTCTCCTGAACAGGGCATTGGCTCCTGAGCTCGAGTTCTGCAGAATCCCTGTCTCCTCACTGGTGATGCTTCGATCCTCTGCAGGCAAGGGAAGAGGAAACCTAAATTGGCTAGTTTGCCTGCAGCACGTGCTGCTCCCAGGAGCTGCTCACCTTCACACTTGAACCTGCAGTGTGTGCTGCTCCCAGGAGCTGTGCACCCTCACACTTGAACTTGCAGTGTGTCATGCTCACTGGAGCTGCTCACCCTCACAATTTAACCTGCAGTGTGTCCTGCTCACTGGAGCTGTGCATCCTCAAACTTTAACCTTCAGTGTGTCCTGCTCACGGGAGCTGTGCTCTCTCACACTTGAAACAGTGGTATTTTCATTCACAAAATTTTTGCTGTTTATGACTGTAGCATTTTAACTCTGTGCTAGACATGTGTCTGTCTCCTTAAATAATAATGATGATAATGATACGTCATGTTTTTACTTTTCTTTGGTGTTTGAACTTACTAGAATTTTGCTTTGGAACTATAGTTTTTTTTTTAATCTACCTCTGATATTGCTCATCTTGTGATTCAGCTTTATAGCTACTTCAACATTAAATTACTTATGCAATGACTTATATTTTATCCAATTTCTTTGCCATAAAATCAACTTAAGTAGCATAGAATATCTTTATAGTAATCTGTTACTGGCAATTTGCAGTGGGTAACTGTCTTATTTTCCTACAGCCCAATAAATACAAGTCAGAATCTCTCATCCTTTTGGAGTTTAAGAAGTAAGACAAGCTGAGTTAAATTTTAAATGCAAATGAAGTCCCCAAGAGAAATCCACCCACCTATGCAGGGTAGGGCTGTGCTGTTAGTGTCTGAGGCCTCCGGACATGGGGCTATGCTCTCCGTTTCCACTGTGTCCTAAATTACTAACATATATGTATTTTTCTCCACAGTAAAACCAACTGTGATCGATGTGGACATTTATGTTAACAGCATTGGTCCTGTGTCATCCATAAACATGGTAAGAAGCACCTGTGTTTAGCTCGGCGGCTCTTGCACTCCTTCATGCCTACAGTTTCCGTTGGATTTGTGTTGGAGTTTTATCATGTGGGTATGAAGCCCACTATAACTCCTTAAGTGTTAAGTGATGTGATATTGAAAATGGTCTTTAAGAGTCAAGAGGGACAGCTTGTGATGTTATCAGTGAGCCATTGCTCTGGAGATTAAGACCTGTCCCCACTCTCACACGCATTGACAGCACATGCCTTTGAGATGGGATTATTTGGGGTTGTGTAGCCATTGTCTTTATCTGACCTCACTAATATTAGTGATGCATATAAGTGGTAGGCATCTTTTGGTTTGGATTCTGTGAATAAGCCAGCTCCTGGTGATTTATTTATCTGCTTCGGGAGGAATATAAGAGCAAATACATTATTTTCCTGAATATATGGGTTTCCATGGGTTTGTAAGCAAGTTGGACACAGGACTGTCTCCTGTGAAAGAAGTCATTCACCATGGAAAGTGCATAGCTGCTAAGCAAGTGATGCTGTGTTAGAATGTGGTACATGGGCCTCCTGACATGTCTGCCTGCTGTGGTGTGCCTCCTGACTAGATGCATGTAGGATTTCCAGAGCAGGTCATTTGATGTTGCCAACAATGTCCCATACAGGGCTTCTTTGTGCCGCTGCCTCTGAATCTGGGAGATGTCTAAGAGAATAGACATGGAATTGCCAACACACCAGCACATGCCTTCTCATTGCAGTGGGTTGTGCATGGGATTAACTCCTTCAAACCAATAGCAGGAATGTCTCTTTTAATTGCCAGATATTACAAATGCTCTTTGCTGACAGAAGGCTTCCATGTCATGGTAAAATTGTGTGATAGGTGATTCTCTTTTCAAAAAATGAAACATCTCGAAGGTGTGGCTAATGGTAGAATGGTAGCATGTATGATGTTACATGTACAATCTGTAGCACAAAAAAACCCAAAACTTCCAAACAGAAAATTAATATCAATGTCATCCATATGTCTAAACAAAAAGGTAAAATGAATAAAAGAGACTTGCTTCATACAACCCATGTGTGTGGGTGTGTATTAAATGGAGTGTGCATTAAAATCAATTAGTAATGTAATTGTCCCTTACCTGGGAAGTAATAAACTGAGCTGACTGTGCTGAGAAAGTACTCATTTTTAATGCATTTGTTTCTTACCTTGGGTTGGGTTTGATTGCCTTTCATCCACACATCTTCTTCTTGCCTTTGTGTCTCATTCTAATTTCTCTCTAACACTGAAAGTTCCTCTGTAGACACAATCCCACAACACTTGAGTGAGGGTGATGCATTGGTGTTCCTAGAGGTTTGCCTAGCTCCTGTAGCTTGGAGATGTACTTTGTGCTCACAATTACACTCTGGTTGGGCATTTTAGTGTGGAAATCAAATGTGCCAGAGGAGGATGCTAAGTGACATCACCCAGAGATGGCAGGAACTTGGCTGAACGTCAAACTCGTCCAGGACAGGTTAGCAGGTTGGCATGGTTGAAGTAACATTTTCCAATGAAGTCAGCCTGATCTTTTGCCAATGGGGACAGCCTTACCAGGTCCCTCATGTGACACTAATGGAGATAAGTGGAATGTTGGCTAAGAAGCATTCCTGGACCTAAGGGACCAAGGCCTGAAGAGAGATGGGAGAGATTTGAGCTATATACTAGATTTGAAAAAGTATGGAAACCTTCTTGGAATGTGCACCAGGAATTAGTACAGACCTCATAAGATCTCTTAGTAATTCTGTCTTCTTCCTTTTAAGTTTTTTTTGAGATAGTGTGTCATGTATCCTAGGCTGGTCTCAGATTGCTGTGTAACCAAGATCACCTTGAACTTTTGATCTGAGTTCTGGGATTATAGGCATGTGCCATGTAGGCATTCCTGGTTTGTGCAGTGCCGTAGACCAAATGCAAGACTTCATGCAAGCTAAGTAAGTGCTTTACCAACTGAAATACATCTCCACTCTCCATGTTAGGATTTCAGTCTTGAATTCTGGCCCTTCTACCAAATAGTAAAGAATGATTTTAATCAGGGATGCAAGATGGCTCAACAGGGAAAGTCATTTGTTGCCAAGTCTAAAGACCTGAGTTCAATTCCTGGAACTCACAGGTGGAAGGTGAGAACCAAGCCCCACAAGTTGTCTCCTCATTTCTATACATGTACCATACTATGCTTGCTTGTATACACATGCATGCATATACATAAATACAAACACACAAATAAATAAATGTAATTTTAAAAAATTTTAAAAAGAGATCCTACTTAAATTGACCCAAGGCATTTTGAGCCCCCAGAGGAAGACGCCTATGTTGTTCCTATGCTTCATTGGCTACCCCTTATTCTGACAAATGGAAACTCCTATCTAATATTCTCCTGGTCCCTAAGGGACTAAGCACAAGAAACTGCAGCACATCCATGTCAGTCTGCCAAATGTATGAAACTCCACCTTTGCTTCACTGCAGAGCTGCAAGTTCTGAAATTCAAATCTCAGTGTTCACAAAGTCAATAAAGGTTCCGTGAGCATGGAAGCAATAACCATCATTATCTCTCTTAATTTGTTGATTGCTAAGTGGCTATTGGGGGGAAATCCTATAACCTTATCAAACTTTAACATTGTGGCTAAAGCTAAATAAAAAACGTACATCCTGAAACCCTGAATATACTTCCAAATGACGCTTTTCCCATAAAACCGTCTTTAATTCAGTTGCTTTCAATTCTGTCATCTACCTTTTATTGCTGACTCAACCCTCATTACCCACTTACATTCAGTTTCCTACTCAATACTTTCCATTTTTTGCAAGGTCCACATTTCACGTTTAAGTATCTTATTTTCTGAAACTATGGTGTGGCTCCACAGCTTTGTCAATTGAGCCTTTTACCATTCTGACTCTCCAGCAGCAGAAGGACCTTGGAGAAGCATCTTTGAGTTTGCCTCGGGAGGTCATGGGGGCCTCCCAAGGGTCAGACATGCTCTTATTCCCAAGCTGCAGGGCAGGTCTAACTTCACTCTAGCACTAGATATACTTATGCCTTTGCCTCCCTCAGAGCAGGACTTTCTCTCTGTGTATGTGCATGCATGTGTATGCAAGCATGCATGCTTTGGTGCATGTTTAGAAATGAGGAGACAACTTGTGAGACCCAGCTCTCTCCTTCCAACTGTGAGTTCCAGCAATAAAAGGTGGATGACAGAAATGAAAGCAGCTCAATTAGAGACTGTATTGTGGGGAATGCATCATTGGGAAGTATGTTCAGGGATTCAGGAGGTAAGTTTTTCATTTAGCTTCGGCCACACTGTTAAAGTTTGATGAGGTTATAGGACTTTTCCCAAATAGCCACTTAGCAATCAATGAATTAGGAAAGACATTGATGGTTACTACTTCCATCCTCACAGGACCTTTATTGACTTTGTAAATACTGAGATTTGAATCTCAGAACTTTCAGCTAGGCATGGAAACAAAGGTGGAGTTCTGTCCATCTGGCAGACTGACATCTATTGACGTACTGCAGTTGTTTGTGTTTAGTCCCAGGAGGATGTTATTTTAGCAGAGTTATCATAACATCCTCTGGGTTAGCCACTGCAGTGTACTCAATGTGTGCAGCACCTGGTGGACAAGGATTGTTCAGGACTAAGAAAGCCATAGTCAGAGGCACATGCAAGTTCATTTTTGAGAATTTCCAGTTTTAAGTAGCCTTTTCAGAAAACTTAGTCTCCAGGGTGTTATACTGGTGGATTGCCCACTGTTCGTATTTGTGTTGAGTTAAATGAAGCTCACTGACACCTCATGGGGAGCATTCTAAGTATGATCAGCTTGGTGGTCATCCCAGGACATCCTCAAGGCCATGGAGTGAAACGCAGCTGTGTGTACTATAGAAATACCACTTCAGCTACACACTGAGATGATGAGGGTTCAGCATGTTCCAGTGTTAGAATTACTTTTCCTTTCTAAAAATTGAAATATTTAATTTTTGTTTCCTGTAAGTTTGGACAGAAAGTACAGAGGACCTTGAAAGTGCACAGCTGACAGGGGGGCTCTTTCTTTGCATCCTGAACTTTGTGGGACAAGTATATGTCATTTAGAATCATATCTTTACTTAGTATCTAGTATGTCCTGCCTGTTCCTCCTCTCCCCACTAAGATGGCCTTCTGAGAGCTCTGTATGTTCACTTTTCCTAGATGCTGCAGGGCTGCAGCCATGCTCCATGTGACTCCACACTGATTCCTTCTTCTTTGTAAGTTCTGCCATCTGCTTACCTGTGGAAGCCCAATCACTCATCACCATGTAAGAATAAGGAATAGCCGGTAGCTGGGAAGGCGCAGGGACAGGCTAGACATCACCAGAATATACATGGTGATGATTCATAATCTAAGTATTCAGAACTGGTATCATGCTGCACAGCACTAAGAGTGATGGGAGAAAAGTGAGACTCACCAACCCCACACTTGTCCCTCTAGAGGGGGCATTTTGAGAGGGGACATCAGAGAGCTATATCTACTCCAAAGAGGTGACTAACCCTCTAAGATGGTCTCTTTCTTTCTAGAACTTTCCTGAAGGTATCCAGTTTCAGGGCCAAAAGAAGTGAAGGTCATAGCAACACAAAACAAGTCTTGCTTGATTTTCTTCATGTCACTTTTTTCACCCAAGGTTTATCACATTTTTGAATTTATAGTTTGATACCCTATATTCATACTTGAAAAAATTGCTTTTTTCCCTTTTTTATTGACTTAATTTTACATATATATGGGCTACAGTGCAATGTTTAGGTTCAGGTAAACCCCATGTGATGATGACATAAGGTCAAGTAAAGCATCCAAGACTGTGAGTATTTATTTCTTTGTGGAAAGAACATTGGTTACAGTCAGGATATGGAGTCAATCTGTCAATCACTAATGAACAGACTATAAAGCACATGAACAACGGAGCAGTATTGTGCCAATGTAGTCACCCATAGAAACATGGGTAGATCTGGAAGATGTTATATTAAGCCAAGCAAGAAAGACCCATGATCCCACTTGTACATAGGTATTAAATGTTATTTCTTAAGAGGGTAGAAAAGTCATTGCCAGAGTCCAGGTAGGAGACAATGGAAAGGGAAGAAGAGAAGCTTCCCAATGGTACAATGACCACAGTTAGATAAGATGAACAAATTCTGATGTTCAGAGTTCACAGCAAAGCATGGGAGTGTAAAGCATCTTATAGTGGTATTCTATTTGTACTGAAATGTGATTTTATTTGTATGTTAATAAATAAAGTTGCTTAGGGGTCAGAGCTATTAGCAAGCCATAGCGAAAGCCACGGCGGTGGTGGTGCACGCCTTTAATCCCAGCACTTGGTAAGCAGAGCTAGGTGGATCTCTGTGTGTTCAAGGATACAGCTAGCATTGGAGACACACGCCCTTGATCTCAATACCAACCATAGAAAACTTGGGAGGTCTGGACAGAGAGGCAGTGACGAGACAGCCACGTAGTTAGTTTATAACCAATGAGAAGGAAGAAACAGGACTCCTTATAAATCAACCGCACAGGAAGAAACTCCCTTTTCGGAGAGCTCTCTTGGCGGGAGAAGCTGGCTGGCGGAAAGCGGGTAAGCTTCTAGCTCTGACCTCTTGGGCTTTCACCTTTACATTGGCTCTGTGTTTCTTATTTAATAAGGCGGTCGGTTACATCTACAGCATCTCAAGAGCCAGAAAGAGCTTCAGATGTTCTCACTGTTATCTCTTACACTGCTCCAGTATTGTTTTCTTTCCTATGTTCTGTGACTCTTGTCACCTGAAACCTCTCATATCTCCTTTGTTCCTCCTGTCTTTGCTCATTCTTCCTCCCTTTGTGCACTATGTTGTACTTGGTGCAAAGCTTCCTGACTCACCTTCTAATTTCCAGGTCTTTCTTCATCTGCTTTGGTTTTAAAGTTTAGTATTTTTTGGTTGTAAAATTGTGATTTGATTCTAACAGATTCCAGTTTGGGGATTCTCCATCTTGCAATCCATTTTCTTGCATACATTGATCATTAAACACAGGTCTAATAACCACCATATCTGGCCACTTCTGGTTCTGGTTCTGTTGCGCTGTGTTGTTTGATTTTACTTCCCAACAGGCCAGCAATGTTGATTGTGCACAAGAATCAGTGAAGTTCTGAAGTTGTATTTTCACACCTCTGTGCAGGTCTGAGCCAGTGTAGGCTGGCCCGTTGTCTTGCTGAGGCTCAGCTGGGCACTGGTCTCTCCGTTTCTTAGGTGCAACTCTCTAGAGGTGTCAACTGAAAGCCTTGTTTCTTATGCTCATTTTCATGATTGTCTCTGCTCAGAGCAGCTAAGTCAGCAAATGTGTTGAAAGGAAACTATTACTTGTTGGCTCATTTCTGTCATTGCTTACTTTTTTCAGCACTTGGGATTAAATTCAGGACTCTACATACACTAAGCTGCAATTGCAGCCTTTAAGAATTTTAATTTTGAGATAGAGTCTCACTTAAAGTTACCCAAGCTGGCCTGAAGCTCACTCCATAGCCCACGTTGACCTTGATTTTGCAATCCTCTTGCCTCAGCCTTCTACATAGCTGGGTTCACAGACCTGGGTCCCCAGGATCTGCTTTGTTACTTGCTTTCTGAGAACTTGAAGCAACTCTTTTTTGGACTTCTGGGTGGCCCCAAACTCTGTCTCAAATCCCCCTGACTTCTTCATCCTGGCCGCTGTTCTCTGCCTAGCCTCTGTTCATTATGTAACACTCTAGCTTGAGACAAAATCTGTGGAAAGCATCACAAAAGAAATATGTTTTTTTTTTCTGTATGTCTACCCTCTGTCTTTTTTGGTTTCTCTAAACTTTACATTGATACTTTACCCGAGGTTTCTCTTTGTCCTTGGTGGAATTGTTGGTCTATTACAATATATGCCATCAAAGCTACTTAACTTGGTGTGAAAAAAGTATAAAGCTATTTTATTTTTTATTAATCTGTGCTGATTTTTCTTGTTAATTAGGTGTGATATTTGAACACATGTTTACATCATAAACTGATTATAGTCAACCTCCTTTTATCTGCCATTTCACTTCTTCCCAACTTCTTGTGACAAGTACTCTTTATTCTTCAGAGAACTAGAATAAACAATCTCAAAATTCATATGGGAGCACAACAGCCAAACAGCCAATGCCTTCATAACCAAGTGAGCAGATTTGGAAACATCATAATACCTGATTTTAAGACACATCCCAGAGCTGTGATAACCAAAGCAGCATGAAGTTGGCATACAAATAATTAGAGCACTGAAACAAAGTAGTGACTACAGAAATTAACCCTGGTGACTACAGCCAACTGATTCTCAGCAAAGGTACCAAAGCACATTGAAGAAATTACAGTTTCATTGACAAATGGCTTGAGAATTGAAGCTCTATGGAACAAGTCTTAATTCTAAAGAAGCAGACAAGTAACTTGGGCTACAGCTAAGTTCAAAGAAGCCTTACGCAAGACATTGTTTTCGTGACTTAAGAGTCTTTCGGACTGCTCTTGGGATATTGAAGAAGGGAAAGTTTTCTGGGACCTAATGCTTTCAGTCTTCTCTACAAGAAAGTAAAGCTTTGAAGGGAAGTAAATGAAGTTAATTTTGTGTATCTTCTAGAAATTTCTGCTTTAGGGAAGTACAGCGCTCATCCATTATCAGTTACCCAAGAAGATAGTCATATAGATGGTTTCAATATTCTTTAAAGAAATGAAAAATAGATTCTGAGCCCGTCCTGCTGGTACACGCCTGTAATCCCAGCACTTGGGAGGCAGATTCAGGCTGATTTCTATGAGTTTAAGGCTAGCATGGTCTACACAGTGTGTTCCAGGACAGCTAGAGCTACACAGTGTGAGCCCCAGACCCTCACCCTCAAGGTCAATTGCATCGTGTTCAACAGGATCATAGAAGCAAACGCTACCAAATTAAGGAAGCTCATAGCAATACACAAAACATTTAGAACAGTAAACAGACAAGACCAGAAAATAAATTCCTCATGGCATAGTATAATTTAAACACCAAATATACTGAACAAAGAGAGAGCCGCATTGAAAACTGCAAGAGAAAAGTTACAAGTCACATATTAAAAAATCCCGTCAAAAGATAAACAAACAAACTTTTCAGTGGAAACTTTAAAAGCTAGAGGGCCTGGAGCTTACTAAAGACTGCAGATGCCAATCCAGACTACTTTTCCCAGCAAAACCATCTGCAATACTTGAAAGAGAAAGAAAAATTTCCATGATATAAACAGACTAAAAGAATTTATGTCCACTAAATCAGTCCTACAGAGACTATGGGAAGCAATAATTTGGATTGAAGAGAGGAAGAAGCATACTCAAGAGGCTACAGAAAGAAAACAAATAAAGCTATAATTACTGGAACACAAAATAGAACTAAGAACACAAACAGAGAGAGAGAGAAAGAGAGAGAGAGAAAGAGAGAGAGAGAGAGAGAGAGAGAGAGAGAGAGAGAGAGAGAGAACAACCAACACATACCTTTCAGTAATAGCAAAATATTGGTGGCTTCAACTCCTCAATCAAATATATATATAAAATACTGGTTATCACAGCAAGCCCCTACTGCTGAAGATGCCATTTGCTTATGCCATTGAACATGGAAAAAGAGAGTTGGTGCCTAAGTAGAAACTTCTCCCCTAATAACTAACATTTATGGTGCTGGAAAATTCTTTACATGCTACCTGAGGAGAAAATCATCAGCATCACTCAGCTATGAACCCAGTGATCTACCTGCAATTATATACATGAGCAATATGTTATGGGAATAACCAAGCACCTTGTGATTGGCTTTAAGGCCCACTCCATGAGATAGAACTCATACCTGACACTGCTAAAGTGGCCAAGAACCTAAGACTAGATAGGTCATGGTCACTAAGGGAAAACCTACTACTATTATTAGGCTAAAGAAATATATCAATAAAATGACTCATTAGTACATATTCCTATACACATACAGACCACTGCATCACTTAGCTCTTGTTAGAGAAGCTTCTTTTCCAGTAGATGGTAATTAGCACAAAGACTCACACCTGGGCAGTATGCAGAGTGAGAGTCTGCAGCACTTAGTCCTAATGAATTGCCTTTATCAAACCCTTCCTTTCAAGACTCAAGGATCTATGTGGAAGAGGAGGCAGAATCTAAGAGCCAGAATAGGTGGATAAGTCCAAGAATACTGTCTTCCAGACACAACAAGGCTTATGTATATATGAACTCACAGAGATGGTGACAGTACACGCAAGACCAGTACAAGTTCAAGCCAGAGAAAATGCCAGGACAGATTAGAGGAGTACTTCTAAACTCCTGTTCTGGAGTCAGAGTTATTCTAACACCAAAACCAACTCTTGTTGATCACAGATGCCAAAGTTCTCAGTAAATTACCTTTATGTTGAGTATAGGCATATATCAAAAAGACCCTCTACTATGATCAAATTAGCTTTATCCTGGAGAGACAGGGAAGATTCTGCATATGTAACTTAATAAATGTAATAAGTCATATAAATGGAGTTAAAGACAAAAATCACATCATGTATTCAATAGATACAGAAAAAGCATTTGACAAAATCCAACATGCCTTCATGATAAAAGTCTTAGGAAGAATCGAGATGGAGAAGACATACCTCAACACAGTAAAGTTTATATATATAGATAATCTCTCTAACAACATTATCCTAGATAGGGAAAAAGGAAATGAAAGCAATCCCATGACTGTCTATTATCCCTGATCCTTTTCAATATAATGTTTAAAGTAATAGCTAGAGAAATAAGAGAAGAAAATTAAAGGGATACAAATGAGAAAAGAAGTCAAACTATTCCTATTTGCAAAATGGCATGATATTATCCATAAAGGAACCAAAAAATGCCACAGAAAACTTCTAGAAATTATCAACACTTTCAAAAAGTGGCAGGATACACAATCAATTTACAAAACCCAGTAACCTTTCTATATATCAATAACTAATGTGATGAGACCATGGGAACACTCTCATTTACAATAGCCTCAAAATAAAATATCTAGAAATTAACCTTACCAATGAGATGAAATACCACTACATTCGAAACTTTAAATCTCTGAAGAAAATAATTGAGGAAGACACAAGAAGATGCTAAAACCTTCTATGCTGATGGGTTGGTATAATTAATATTATGAAAATGACCATTCTATCAAAACCAATTTATAACTCAATGCAATTCCAATCAACACCCTGTGAGATTGTGCAGAGGAATATGGATCCACAAAAGATCCTAGATAGGCAAAACCATCCTGAGCAAAAAGAACAATGCAAGAGGGATTGCCATACCATACTTCAAGCTATATTGTAGAGTTATAGTAATAAGAAACGCATGGTCCTGACACAAAAGCAGATGTGTCAATCAATGGATCAAAATAGAAGACCCAAATGAATGCACATAATTACAGCCATCTGGTATTTGATAAAGATTCCAAAATTATACACTATGGAAAAGACAGCATCTTCAACAAATGGTGCTGGGGAAATGATTTACATGCAGAGTAATGAAAGTAGACCCATATATATCACCATCTCCACCCACACACAAATGAGCTAGCTACAAGTGGACTGAATGTGTTCACATGAACCTGGAAATTTGGAAAATGCTAAAAGAAAAGACAGACAATAATACCCTACAAGATATAGGTTAGTAAAGGACTTTATGGATAAGACTCCATTTTGCCCACAATTTAAGGTCAAAAATTGGCAAATGGTATCTCATAAAGCTAAAAAAGTACTCTACCACAACAAAAATAATAAACAGAGAGAAGTAGAAGCTCATAGACTGGGAAGGAACCTTTGACATCTGTTCATCTGATAGAGGATTAATAGTCTGAATATACAAAGAACAACACATACATAAAAAATCAAGAAAACAAGGGATCCAATTTTAAAAAATGGACCTGAATAGAAGAAGAAATAAAAACAGATAAAAAGCATCGCAGAAGTCATCATCTTCAGTCATCATGAAAGCACCAATTAAAGCTACTCTGAGATTTCATATTACCCAAGTCAGAATGGCTAAGATCAAGAAAACAACTGACAACAAATGCTGATGAGGATGTAGAGAAAGGGAAGCTCTTATTTGTAGGCTGAATGTTCTGTCCCAGCCAGCTCCCAAATAACCATACTAAGACTTATGATTAATTAGCTGATAGCTTAGGCTTGTTACTACATGCTTGTACACATCAAATTAACTCATCTTTCTTATCTAAGTTCTATCACATGTCAGTAACTTTCTTCATCACAGACTCTCAGTCTGTCTCTTCTGCCTAACCTCTTCCTGCTTAGCTATTGACCAGTCAGCTCTTTAATATACCAATGAGAGCAACACAGTCTTCACAGTATACAAAAGGATTATTCCACAACACTTATTCACTGTTGGTAGGAATACAAACTAGTACACCCACTTTGCGAATCAGTGTGGAGAGTTCTCAAAAGGCTAAAAAGAGATTTACCATATGACCCAGCTGTTTCTGTCCTTGGCCTATGCCCAAGGGTGGGCATATGCCCAAGGGCCCCCAGCAGAGAGACATTTGCTCAACTATGTTCATTGTAGCTCTCTTCACAATAGCTAGCAAGTGGAAACAACCTAGATGTCCTTCAACTGATGAATGGATATGAAAATGTGGTACAAATTCACAATGCAATTTTATTTAGGTGTGAATAAAAATAAAATGAAAATTTCAAGTAAATGGATGGAACTGAACAATATTATACCTACTGTGGTAACCTAGACCCAAATAGAAAAGTGCCTGAAGTAACCATAGAAGCCAGTAAAATCAAAAGGGACCATGGAATGATTGGGGAGGAGAAAAAGTTATAAAGATGAGACTGGCAGGGCACAGATACTGTGAAGGGGGAAATGAGAACACCCAGAGGGGGTGCTTTTCTTGGCAAGTGGGAGAGAGCACAGTACTGACAGGGAGGAAGCAGAGTTATATAACACTAAAAGTGTTTGAAAATGTCATAGACAATGTCTCATTTTATAAGTCTATTTAAAAAGTAAACATTTTCAAGGCTATTCCCCACTTTCTCTTCTATCAGATTCAGTGTAACTGGATTTATGTTGAGGTCTTTGATCCACTTAGACTTGATTTTTGTGCAGGGTGGTAGATATGGATCTGTTTGCATTCTTCTACATGCTGATATCCAGCACCAGTTGTTGAAGATGCTTTCTATTTTCTATTGTTTAATTTTGGCTTCTTTGTTGAAATGTCAGGTGTCCATAGGTGTGTGGATTTATTTCTGGGTCTTTGATTCAATTCCATTGATCCATTTGTCTGTTTTTATACCAATACCATGTTTTTTATTATTATTTCTATAATTCTGTAGTACAGCTTGAAGTCAGAGATTCGTGATACTTTTAGAAGTTCTTTTATTGTACGGAATTGTTTTAGCTATCCTGGGTTCTTTTTTTTTTTTTAAAGACAGGGTTTCTCTGTGCAGTTTTGGTACCTGTCCTTGATCTCGTGCTGTAGACCAGGCTGGCCTCAAATTCATAAAGATCTGCCTGGCTCTGCCTCCCGAGTGCTGGGATTAAAGGCATGTGCCACTGCCGTCTGGCAATTATTGTTCTTTTAAGCTCTGTAAAGATTTCTGATGGAATTTTGATGGGAATTGAATTGAATCTGTAGATTGCTTTTGGTAAGATGGCCATTTTTACTATGTTAATCCTTCCTATCCATGAACATGGGAGATCTTCCCATCTTCTGATATCTTCTCCAAATTCTTTCTTCAAAGACTTGAAGTTCTTGTCATATAGATCTTTCACGTGCTTTGTTAGAGTCACCCCAAGATATTTTATACTATTTGTGGCTATTGTGAAGGGTGTCATTTCCCAGATGTCTTTCTCAGTCCATTTGTGTTTGTGTATAGGAGGGTACTGATTTTCTTTGGGTTAATTTTCTATCCAGCCACTTTAGCTGAAGGTGTTTATCAGCTGTGGGAGTTCCCTGTTAGAATTTTTGGGGTCACTTATATATATTATCATATCAGAACAATGCAGTTTTAACTTGTGTCTATTGTTCTCTACTTTCTTATTGTTTCTGAACTTTCCATTACAATGTAAAATATCATTAAAATCCCTAGTAAGATGGGCAGTCACATTTGTTGGAGTGAAGGGGAACGAACTTGCAGTGGTAGGAAAAGTTGAAATATCTGTAGTAATAAGACGGCTGACCTTGCTAGCAGGCTTTCGGTGAAAAGTCTTCTACAAATATGTACGTAGTTCAAATTCTTGAGTTCCCTTTGGTCTTCAATGTTTATGCTTCCATGGAACATTACACAGTTGATCCCCTTACCTCTTTAGACACAAGCTCTATGATGTGCCTCTGACAAGAGTATCTCTGTAGGTTATTTTAAATCTTTTTTTTTTGACAGGAAGATTTGTGGGGATGGAATGCTTTACTAAGGCCTCTTTAGTATCTCCAATTTCCCTCAATGAGGTTCCCACAGCCTCGCCTCACACAGGGTCACTTGTATGGAGGCAGGCAACTATATGTGTTTGCCATGACCAGCTGTACCCTTTGTGAGATTGGTTCACACAAGGACAGGAGTGCTGTACTGAGTCCCATCCACAGATGAGGCACTGTTCCAAGACAGTGGTAACTGGTCATATACCTCTTTTGGAAAACTCTTTGTGGCAGCATTGGTATAGAAGATAATGGGGAGTACTAAGGCCGAGTTAAGGAGATGTCCTAAAGACTGGCATTTCAGAGTGAGAATTATGAGTTCTGAATCTGAAGAGCGGCAGCGGACTGCAGAGATGGTATAGGTTTAGGAAATGAAACTTTTGAGACATGATTGAATGAATATAGGCATTAAAAATGTAAGAAGTCAAAGGTGACTCACACCCTGTGAGCATTTATTCATCTACTAAATATTGCAGAGCACCCTTGTGTGTCAGATGCTGAGTCAGGTAAGGGGAGACCACGGTAAATGGAAATAACAAGGCTAGAGGACGTGTGAGAGTGTTTCTACAGTCTAAGACATTGAGCAAGGCTGCACAATGGTACTTCAGATTGTGGACACCTCCCTGTGTAAGCATATGTTTGACCACACGATAAAGATGTCCACATATGGGGTTTGGGGTTAGGAGGAGAGTGGGGAGGGTAGCGTATCACATAGGCCTTTGAAGGTCAGAGGAAGGCATCTGTATTCGATTTTTGTGTGTGTGTGTGTGTGTGTGTGTGTGTGTGTGTGTGTGCAGGAGGGAACCTAGGGAAGGTATTAGATGTATATAGGTAGTTTGTTGATTGTGATTTACCTCCAAAAGTGATGCTGCTCCCGACTGTGCAGAGGGTGAAAAGCCAGCTTGTCCCTAGCTCCAGGGGAAAGCAGTCACAACTGTTCGTCTCATCCATGGAGGCAGCCGTAGTTTGCATTTTCTTTTCCTATCATTTGTTGAAGCCATGCCCCTGAGTATCTCGGAATGTGGCCACATTGGGTATAGGGTTGCTACTGATTCAATTAGTGAATATATGGTCATACTGGCGGAGAGGGGGCTCTAGTCCGATATAACTGGTAGAGAAGTGGGACACAGACACATAAGGAAAGTGCCATGGGAGCTGAAGGGGAGACACTGAGGTGCTCTTTCCACTGGGGTAAGGCATTCCTCCGATCGCAGCAAAGTACTGGGAATCCAAAGAGAGGCCTGATCCAGGCTCTTCCTTGGGACTCAGAAAAGCAAATGCTGCCCAAACTGGTCTTAACTGCTAGCTTCCAGACATGAGGGAGGCTTTTGTTTCCTGAGTCTCTGGTTTGTGGTACTTATTGTGGTGGCCATGACATAGATACTGACTTCACTGTGTGGTTTTACAGGATTTTTTTTTTCTAATGATTGCTGCTTCCCAGGTGGCTGTCTGCAGGTCCAGGAGACCAAATACTCACTGGCCGTCCTGCTCACTTACCAGACCTTAAGGTTTCAGACTTCCTGCTCACAGGTGCAGCCAGGTTGCCTACAGGATCTTCCTTTGCACAGCTCCTTGACAATGTTGCGAGGTCTTCCCGTCAGTCTCTTTTTCCATAGGATGTGCTGCAGGTATCACAACACTCTGTTCAGGCTGCTGTAACAGGATGCTTTAGATCGGGAAATTTATCCAACAGAAATTTTTGCTTATGTTTCTGGAGTCTGTAGAGTTGAAGTCAGGCTGTCAGTAGGTCCTTACAGTACAGTCTTGAAGGGCTCTTCTCTTTTTCCAAGATGGTACCTTCTTTGTGTCTTCAAGAGACAGATGGGCAAGACGGGTTCTTCAAACACTGAAAAGGTGAATAGGAAACATCCAAAACCTTATCATCAGCCAGTTCCCCAAAGGTTCTGCTTCCTAATGTAATCACGTTGTTAGTTTCTAACGTGAGTTAGGGAAGACAGCAGCATTCGCATTGCAGCAAGCTCTGAGTTAGGATGCACCACAGCACTTCATAATCCAGAATGCGAGCCATGCCTACCTCAGAGAGGAACCAAAGAAAGAAGCTGACACTGTGGCCCGACATTGCCATTAGCTAAACTTGGTATGAGTCTAGAAGTCCTAGTCTGGAAATGAGAGCTGTTTACGTATTCTGAAGCTGCATACAAGAGCAGAGGGTGATGAGCTGAGATGCACACCTGATCAGAGGCTGGGGGGCTTACACAGAAAGCAGATGGCTATGGATCCCAGGAAGGGCTTTGAGTGACAGCCATGTACCCGAGGCCTCAGGAACTCCATATCAAGATAAGGACATTACAATATGAAACTTCTAACCTGTGGTGCTGGGGTGACCAAGACACCCCCACATGGCTGATATGCAGTCTTAAAATCCCCCAGGGCAGGCATTTGCATTTCCTCACTCCCCCCCCCAAGTCTAGCACAGATCTATGACTCAGAGCTGACTTCCACTGGATGAGGGGGAGGTATGAAGAAAAATACAGGAAGGAAGGAAAAGCAGCTGGTGGAATTGTAGCCACGTCAACTCTGGAGGGCAGAGCTGAAGTCACCTTTCACTAACACTTGTTGGTGTCCAACAGTGCCAGGCCCAGAGCACAAAACACTCATTTTGGTTGGTGGAATTGCCCTGCTTCAGACTATTAACTTGACTTTGAGGAGCCTGGAGACAGTGCTGGCCATAGGTCCAGGTTAAACACCTTTACTAGATGGTGTGTGTGTGTGTGTGTGTGTGTGTGTGTGTGTAACTGTGTATATGTGTGAAGTATGTCTGTCAGTGTGTATGTGCATGTGTGTTTGTGTTTATGTATGTGTGTGAGTGTGTGTGTATCTGAGTATCTGTGTGTCTCAGTATCTGTGTGTATGTGTGTGAATGTGTATCTATATGTGAATGTGTATGTATATATGTATATGTGTCCGTGTTTGTGTATTTGTATCTGTGTGTGCTGCACAACTTGGAAGGTGAGATTCAGTAACACATACAATAAAAGAAAGTAAGACGGAACACATGCATCTGTGTTTCTTTCATTTTTGACTCAATCAGTTTCAGTTCGAACTAATAGAGCCATTTAAGACTCTAGAAATGTTGCCACGCTTTGCTTCAAAGGCCTGTGGTTAAATGTGGTTCTCCTTGGAGCTACACTGCTATGGCCAGCGATTATTGCCTTTAATCGAAATGATCACACGTACCATTTCAAATCAGGAACTTTTTGAAGTACCCAGAAGCCACCAATGGTGTTATCTGGAATATAACATTTGCTTGGGATTTATTTAGGCTCAGTCATGGCATTCTCTGCAATGCCTCCTCACTCCTCAAGCTCTGATATTTTTTTGTGGCAGTAGACTTCAAGGTCAGAGGATGCCGGTAGCCTTTCTGGTTGTACTGCAGGTGCCTGGTGGTGAGCCATGGCTGTGTCTGGGCACTCCTGGCATCACTGGAGCTTGCAAAGGATCTGCAGAATGAGTCCACAGACCAGGAGAAAACATACTATTGACAAAGTTCCCACCTTGAAACAACCACCAAACATCTCTAAAACCTGTCTCCTAATAGGCACCTCAGTGGTAGCATGAGTATTGGAGTGTGGTCATTCAGGAAAGTGGAAGTCAGCCTCAAAACATGAAAGGACAAAGAACGACGGGCAGAGAAGCCTAGGCAGAGAACAAGCAGGCACATCAGGGGCCTGGTGTCTGGAAAGGACAAGCTTGGGTACAAGACAATGTAATTACTCCAAAGAAAGAGTAGAAATGTGAATTCTCTCCATGCGAACTATAAAGACAGAGGAGGGAGTGAATGAGGGTGGGGCCAGCCTAGGTAGGACATGTCCTAGAAGGGTTGTGGACAAAGCTAGAGCTATCCACTTGGTGTTCATGGCAGCTGCTGAGCTGATCCTCCCCACCTCTCTCTGCTTCCCAGCTCTTTGCTACTTGTATCCTCCTACTTGCTCTGGGAGAGAAGGTCCTCTTGGCACCTCCATCCCCTCCATCCTTCTTCCTGTTTATTCCTTTGTTTGAGGTTTTTGCTTCCTGATGCTTCTGTTACTTTCAATCAACCAAGCTCCAGAAATATGAAGTATGTAAATAATTGACAAGTTTACAATTGTAGACTGTTACTACTAGCATAGTGAACTCTCATGCTATCCCACTCCATGCCACTCAGGGTGTACAGCATCTAGGGAATTATCAGCATATTCACATCATATATACTACCTGCCTGTAAATATTTCAGTAGCCATCTAGATATGCTGTCAAGTTATTGAGCTTATGTGTTCAGGCCACTTTTATTTTACTCAATTTCCTATTAAAATTAAAATTAAAAACTATACTGCTGGCAATCCAGGTCTGTAAAGAAGCCAGGAAATACTTTCTGTAAGTGAAAAGGAACAAGTTCTCTGCTTAATAAACAAAGCCAAACATATTTAGAAGTTGCTAGGATCTATAGTAAGAATGTGTATTTCACCTGTGAAAAGGATAAAACATTCACACTCACGCTCATCACACATCAGCTTCTCTCACACATCAGCTGCAGACATCATTGCGATAGCACCTCAGTCCTTGGTAAAGATGGAAAAGGCACTGTGCTCTGGGGTTTGTTGCCTGCAATTCCAGGCATCCAGTGCTGCTGTTTGACTTCGCTCCCTTTGATTCCTTGGGGTATTGCTTCAGAAGTTTGGCTTGGTTCATCTCCTTCATGTTTCTGCTCTCCCCTCAGGCTATATGGGAAACCAGGGGAAATAGGATGGATGAATGGAAAGTTACAGAGAGGACAAACTGAGTGTGGCGCGTTCTGGTTGAGCCAGCCTATTAGGAGTGCTGCTGAAGTTGAGCAGAGTAATCACAGCCCAAAGATGGGGAGGAAGATCATGCATGATCACATCACCCAGGGTGGTCTTGCACCAAGAACCGATAATTCTTGTTAAATCAACTTAGTAGGGTTCCTTGCAAAAGTGTTTTTGTTTTTTAAAGTTGCACAGATTGCCAAGGGAAAGGCTCAAGTGCTTGACTGACACTTGGCAAAACAAAGAGTCTTTGTTGTGTTGAGGGTATGTGTGGGACTGGACCTTGGGGCCTATCTGTTCCAGAAACATTGGAAGGCTTTCCTGGAATACATGAGAAACATACAAAAGGGCAGAAGGTCTGACAGCCTGCACCACAGCCTTGCTGCCTATGCCATTAGGGGGCCCTTGATGCCCACATACTGCTCATAGCTTTTACATCAGAAATCACTCAAGTAGGAAGAAACTAAATCCAGCAATCTACACTTCTAGACAAAGAAGGACACCCCAAAGTTGAAGAGTGGTCCTTACAAGGCCATAAACGCAAGTCTACTTTCCCCCTAAGTGCAAACGTCCTGTGTTGAGCATCAGCCTACAGCTGTCATGGAGACATAGTGGTTTCCTAGGACACCCTTTTGCAGTCTCAGTAGTCAAAACTATGTTAGGGAATTCTGTTTTAGTATCAGTAGGCTGGATGAGTTATCCATTCATCCTTGGCAACACCATTGACAGGGACTGGAGGTTTCTAAGTTTCTTAGATTGACTTAGAAGTTCTGCTCAATTTATCTTCCTAGGAAACTTTCCTAGATTAGGTCTCACTATGAAGCCTTCATTGGCCTGCTATGTAGACCAGGTTGGCCTCAAACAGAGATACACCTGCCTCTGCCTCCTAAATGCTGATTAAAGATGTGCAACTTCATGTCCAGCCTTTCCTAGGAAACTCTTATGGAGATATCTTGCTCCCTCTTTCAGCTCATGCTTCCTTCACTTTATCCCCTGGGTTGTCTTTCTGTTGGCTTTGTGCTATTTGTTTTGACATGTAGCTGTCTCTGTGCTTGGTGGCATCACAGCCTTCTGTGGCAGAGAAGGGTCTGTGAGGATGAGGTGGGGAGTCAGTGCATTGAGAGGCTGGGGTTGCCAGATGGCCTAATCATGACCCAGTGTTCACTGAAGAATCCTGAGGCTCCCTCAGGATAGACCAGGACAGACCAATGGGTGCCTTGGAAACATGGGGGTACTCCTAGGCTTTGGAAGCATCCATGCACTGGGATGTCTGGAAACTGCAGTGCTGGTGAAATGCTCCTGAGCATGGAACATCTATAGATTCTTGAAAGGCAGACCCACCAAACCTAAGAATGTATGAAGAAGTCTTATGAAACCCCACTAGTTTTTAAGATAAGTAAGTAGGTTTTTTGCTTAAAGGAGATTTGAGCAGAAGTACCCCCACATCAATGAACAGCACTGCCCCTACAAGATGGGACTTATTAAATGAAAATCTCAGTCCCAAGCATGGGTTACCTACTTATGAGCTATTGGTCACAGAGGCCCCAGGCACATTCAAAACAAGATAGGCGCCATTGCCTTTGGTTACTCACCACAACTAAATGGTAAGTTATTCTTTTGAGTAAACTTCTCTTCTTGATTTTCATATTCTCATGGCATATTCGTTTACTAAATTAACTGATTAAAGCAAGATGTCATCCATGCACAAATATTGTATGTAAATAGAAAAATAGAGTCAATGAAAAAGGAACCAAACATGGAATCATCTTATGCTTTGAGTCATGATTTTTCATGGGCGTGCTGTTGCCTGATATGCTGGCTGTGTGATTCTACTGGTCTGCATCTGGACATGAGTCCTCTAGATGAACAAGAAGTGCCCTTGCCTGCTGATCCATCCCTCCAGCCATAAGTTAGAAGCTTCCAAGACACAGCAACATGTGAAGTGCCATTGGCCTCAGGACTGTAGAGACCTGCTGGGAGAGGCCATTACTGACATTACAAGGAAGGTGTGCCTCGCTCCCTCAAGTTGTCTAGGGATACTTCTTGAAGGCTATCATCTGATAGGAGGAAGGACAATGTCCTTGAAGATACCCTGCGCTACAAGCAATTCAGATCTCCATCTTTGTGTCTTGTATTGTTACTTTTCTTTAAAAGAGAACTGAGGCAGAAAGCTACAACTCCCCTTAATTGAATGGGGTATTTTAAAGTTCAGGGAGAGAAGACCTAGCATGCCGTGCTTGGCATGACATCCATGGATCATGAGTCCCCTCTGTGTGCCTGCTCTCCTCATCTTTCACATGGAGTAGAGAATTTCAGTTCAGAACCTGACTTCTCCCTGGTTTTCCATCTAAATTCTTAAATGAACCCAAATGTGTAAAACTAGTGAGCCTGAGCCTTAGAACTTCTCTGGTGCAAGCAGCACAGAGTCGAGCCTCCCGCTACCAGCTCGGGGGCCGCCCACTCTTCAAACTGGGAAGCTCAGTCCGTAAACTGTCCAGTCAGAATGCCAGTCCTGCTGCCCTCTGACTTTAGACATAGCCTCCTCTATTTGTCCTCAATGTGGCTTCCCAGTCAGTTCCCAAACTGTTGTAAACCCTGTGCTAAAATCCTGTGAATGTGCCTTGCTACCTGCTAATATTACTATCTTGTGGCTGCAGCTGGCTCACCTTTCTGGATCCCTCCCTCCCTTCCCTTTTGTCCATCCCCCAATCTTGTTGGTGTGGTGTTCAGGAGCCTTCTGAACCTTGGGACTCCTGGATACTTCTGTGGCACTGCCAACATCCTTCAGTTCTCTCCCAACTTTTACATTCGACTCCACACTCCCAGCCATGGGTGTCAGGCTCTCCACAGTGCACAGCACACTATCCTTTGGCTGTGTGTCCCTAAGTGCTCAGCTCCTTGCTGGGGTATCTGATGTGGCACTCCAGTTTTGAGGCAGGCTGTGCTTACTGCAGAGGGCTTTCCCTATCACTCTAGGCCTGGTGTGGTCACAGAGCCTTACCTCTGACCAAATATCATGGTCACTTTCCTGTGTGTGTGTTACATTGTCATACAATGTGATAGGCAGAGAAGCTGTAGGTCCTTCCCGGTCACTGGCTTAGTAAGTAGCCTACAGCAGATACTAGGCCCCAGCTGATGCTGTCTAATGTGCTCATTCCTTCTTTGTGGAAGCTCCTTTCTCCCTGCTAAAGATATTCCCATCTGCCCTTCCGAGTTCTCTTACCCAGAAACTTTCTGAGGAAGACTTCTTTTGCAAAGTTCAAGAGGGATCACTGATTGGACCCAGTCTGGAGACTCATTTCATTCCCCAGGGAGCGCCAATTTCCCCTACTACCATCATGGAGATATGCACTTCTTCATCACATAGGAGCATATATTTAAGTTTTATTGAGGAATTTTGTGAAAGCCATTGTTTTGACCTGAACTCTTCAATGAGGCCTCAACAGACCAAACCTAAACAAAACAAGGGTCACTCATGTTCCAGGCAGTCAAACCAAATGAACTAGGTTCTGTAAAGACAGTGGATTTAAACTAACCAGGACCCCTGTACCTGGCCTGGCCTGAGAAAGAAATCTTCTGTGTTTTAATCCTACAGAAGAGTAACTTTGAAATGACCAGTCCATTTTTGGTTCTCTTCAGGGCTTTTCTACCTGTAAAATCAAGCTGCTTCATTAATCAGAACTCTTTTTTAAAAAATTTCACTTGTTTTATTAGTTTGATGATATTTTTAAAGAAGGAATTATACCTAGGAAAAAAGGGCATGGTTAAGATGACATCTTTACTTCTTTCTTTCTTTTGTATTTTTATTCCCCTGGTCTGCATCTCATTTGTTCGCTAGCCATCAGCTCTCTGCAGCCCATTGTCACCAAGCTATACTCAAGTCCGAAGTCTGGTCTGGAAAAGGGCCTATGTGTGGCGTTCAAACAGAGTAGTTCAATCAAGGCATGATTTTTTTAGATATATCATTGAGCAGATTGGTTTGATCAACAAGGGTACAAAACATAAACATTACTTCACAAGAAAAAAAAAACAACTCCTTTATTTACATCTATACCAAATTCTCTAGCAGTTGTAAATGTTGGACTGATATATATTAATATTTTTACAATCATGGGCAACAAGAGTTTCAATGTATGTGACTCCCTTGCTGAATCCTGCAAGCACCAGGCATGCACACAGTGCACAAACATACATGCAAGAACAGCACTCATAGGCATAAAATAAATGTAAAACAAATGAAAAGAAAAGGCTGTATCTACTCAAACATGACCACTGTGCTAATTGGCTTTCTGCCACCGTGACAAACTGAGGGAATTAATCAGAACTCTTAATGGAGCTGGATATGCTGGCTCACACCTATAATCCCAGAACTCAGGAGTCTGCAATAAAGATTACCCATGAGTTTGAGACAAGCTTTGGTAACATAGTGAGTTCACAGTGAGCCCAAGGCCAGCCTGGACTACACTGAGAGCCTACTTAAAAACCAACGAACAAACAAACAAAAACCAAAGAAATAGGAAATAAGAACTCTAGTGGAGAATGAGAGACATTGGGGGCTTCCGTGGTATTCCCACCACCACCAAAAACAGAAACAGTCCAGCCAGGAAGCTAGGAAGCCGTTGAAGAGAGTCTTTAAAAATTGTTACAAAGATGCTGAAGTGTAGCTTTTCACAGCTGATGGCTTCTGATCGGGGAGGGGAGTGGGCACAGACACGGATGACAAGACACTCAGTAGTCTTTTAGGGGCTGGCCACTGGCAATTTGATCACACTCCAGTGATTCTATGACTCTACGGGCAATTCAAATTGGATTGGTGTATTTTTCTTCTTTGGGGGGGTGGTGTGCAAGGGTGGGAGGGTGGGCCTGGGAGGAATGGGAAGAAAGTGAGATTGGGGTGCATTATATATAATTCCTAAGTAATCAATAGAGATAATATGTTGGATAGAAAAGAAATAAAGAGGAAAATAAATAAGTAAGTAAATGGAGTTTAAAAAGAACTCTAGCTGATGTAAAGAATCATACAGAGGCATGCTTAAACAGTCCTTTAGGCTCTCACTCATCCAATAAAACTGACAGTCAAGATTAGCCATAACTTGTGTCTCTGTCCCTTTTCCCTCTCTAAAATGGACTCTAAAACGCCCACTGTCAGATAAACTAGCTAAACTGAGTGAAATGGTACATGCTGTGGCAGCTTTCAGCCAGAGCACTCGATAAATCTGCTGAAATTCTAGATTTCCAAGGATAGCAGCAACCACATCAATTTACTCTATCAAAAGCAGGTGTGTGTTCAGTAAAGGAGAAAAAAAAAGGACCTGGGTCCACAGCGTTCCCAATGCGCACCACACAATTTGCATGCATTATCTCATTCAGTCTACAAAGCCAGTGACCTCAGAAGCACCAGTGTGTTTTCAGACCCTCCTGTGGGGTCTCTTGGCTCTGGAGGCAGCATGTGCTCTTCAGGTGTCCTTGATGACTCTACAGCACATGGTAGTGCTCCAGCAGGCCAGTGAATTCTACAAGCACAGACAAACACTGGCTAATCTTAGACCATAGTCTCTTCTCACCTGCACATAGATGTTTTCCATGCTAAAGGAGGCAGTGGGCTGCCAGAGAATAGGGGGTCAGAAGGGGCATCTTTCACTCCTCATCATTCTCTCAAAATCATTTCCGTTCAGCTTCCCCTTCTTGGTTGCTGCGTTCTCTGGCACCGCATCCACTGCATGGCCCTTCTGTGTCTGCTCAGGGCTATCATCTCCTGCTTGCCCTCCTGTCTTGGCCAGCTTGGTTCACAGGTCTGAGTGCAACAGGAAAGTTCTTCTTGGCACTGCTTTTGCTTTGTAAGAATATATCTATAGCAGATTCACTGGGCTTTAATTTCAAAGTCACAGCCTGGTGGTACATTTGGAGGTCTAGGGGGGGCCTTTGAAATGTCACTGCAGTTTTAGAATGCAGGAAAGATCTTCCTCCCTCCACATTTTAGAGACAATTATAACCAAACACATCAGTAGCTCTCAAACACTTGGAGTTGATGTTTTCAGGAAAAGTAGTACCCAAGTGAAAGTGTTATGTGCCTACACATCTTTCTCGCTCTGTATTCCTTCTTACTGGTATAAAATCTTCCTTTGGTGGTTCCCTCCTTTAATTACCAAAGACACTGAAAGACAACAAGAGAGAACATCTGACCACATGCTATCACTTAGCTAATTGTAGTTTTACATGTGCCTTCTTTCTTCAGAAAGAAGTCAGCACACATTCATCTTAAATGCAGCTGATTATCCCAGACTGCTGTGTTCTGGGGGAACGTCCTGACATCACAGCCTTGCTATGTTATTGGCCAATGATTGAAAGTCCAGGCATGCACCTCTGCCTCCTTTGGTAAGCAACACATGTCAGGCTCACAGGGATTAGGACCATCTGTGTGGTCTCTGAAGGAGCTGTGGCCCAGTGTCTTTTTCACTGCAATTATTGGGCACTGGCTGTCACTTTGGTGAGGAAGATGTGCTTTCAGTCTAGCCTAGAAGGAACCTAGATCACATCATAGCTAATTACAAAAATAGATGTCCTTTGTGACTGTGGTTTTCCTTACTATCTCTGCTTGTGAGAAACCTCAGCCCAGAGGTGGGGCAGCCCTCCCCCTTGGCTCGGCATTCTCTTGAATAAGGAAGGGGACTTTCAACAGTCATCACACACTTGGCAGTGCACAGTTGTTGTTTTTCAGATCTAGACTTTGAAGCCTCCATCCTTAAGGCAGGCAGTTTTTAGCTCCTGGAGTCAAGGCAAGCCTCTGCTTGAGAGACACAGATGAACAGGATGCTGGCATTGCTGTGGGGAGAGGCGGTGTGAATCTATTTCTGAGGTAACCCTGGAGTCAGGATGGATTGCCTCTGTCTAGGAGACAACCTTTGACTATGTACTTTATCTTTCCAGTGTCTTACGTAATTAGAGTTCTTTTTGCTAGATGTTTTAAATCCAGATGAGAATTGAGTTTTTGTGAGATAATTGTGTTACAGAATATGAGGAAATCAGAAAAGCAGCTTTTGCATTAGGTCAATTTATAACAGAGGCAGCCCTGGGCAATGGGAGAAGTGTGTGTGTGTGTGTGGGGGGGTGTTCCTCTGGCTTATAGAAGAGACAAGGGTGAAGGGTGATCCATCCTGTTCCTGCTGGGGCCAATAGACATATGTACCTTATGCTATATCCAGCGGCTGTTTCTCCACTTCCTCTGAAGGACCCCCATTGTTTGTGTGCTCTTTGGCTCTGGGCAGCATGCAGATACCAGTTTATCTCTTACTCCAGAGATAAATCCCTCCTAGTGCATGCTGTGGACCAGGTACATATCAGAATCTTCCAGAAGCAAGTGTCCTCCCATAAGAAACTGTCTGAGCAGACACCTAGACATGGATATGTTCTGAGACAGGGGCTTTGCCTGGTGCTGGCCAGGAATCTGTGCTTGAGATCTGAGGAATGTGAGGCCTGAGTACCATCTCAGGACCATAGTGGCAGAGGGACTTCTCCTTCCTCTTCATCCTGTCCCTGAGGATCTTAGGTGACTGAGAAATGCACAAATTTCAGTCTTCTGAAACTGCCAAACTCACTAATCACACAAAACCATAAAATTAGACCACTCCCAGTAGATGGCAAATTTTATAATTTTCTTCTAAAAAGAAATGTCATTTTTTCAAAATAACAACCAGTAATTTGACTTAAATTTACATCTCTCCCCAGAAAGGTAAAGGGTTAAATATATCACCATGATGTGCCCCATGAAGAGATGGACTGTGACAACTTCCTGTGGTTCAGAATTCTCCAGGCAAGCAAAGCCTGAGGCCAGACTGACTGTGATCCAGTCAAAGGGTCCTGATCCCTTACTGACAGTCTAGACTGTATGTCCCCCACTTCTTCCCTGCCCCTGACATGAATGTAGGTCTCCATTCAATTGTTCTCTTTATGTGTTCACCATTCCCACACCAGAAGTTCCTTCTGCTGTTTGTTCAGTGTATGGCACCCGTCCACACCCTGTGGGAGGGCATCTTCAGTGGGACGCAAGGTTAAAGCAGAGGTCCAAAAGATCAGAGACTGGTGAGCAGTTTCTAACTGCCTTCAGGCAGGGTAGTTACCTGGACGTGTAACTCATGTAGCTAAGGCCCCACATTGGATTTAATGCCCTAGTGTCTTTGTCTTGACGTTTACAGCTTTTGAACAAGGAGCTGCACATCTTTAATTTCATACTCTGGACCCCACAAATTATGTAGGCACCCCTGCTTCTGAGAAATCTCTTCCTTAAAGTGGATCTTTGCTTTTCATTTTATGTGGGTTACAACCTAAAATTTCACCATTGTTTAAGTAGTTGGCACAGTAATATTTCTATCAAATCTATGTAGGACTTAGATTACGGATATGAGTTGCTTGGTTTTTTTGGGGAGGGGCTCAATACATAATAGTCGTTGCTTGAAAGGAGAGTTAGGGAACAATGAATGAGGAGTATCAGCAGTCTTCACAAAGAGGCAAGAGCACACAGGGTGGGGAGGATATTTGGGGAGAGGAGATGGGGGAGATACACAAGGGCTTATTTAGAAGAAGGACAGACAGTAAGGGTGCGTGGGAAGGGGGTTTATTTGGAAGGAGGAAGAAGGGAGAGAACACTAAGATGGACAAAAGAGCACGTTCAGCCTCCGTTTTGTCTAAATTAACTCAATTACAGATTGATCAAGTTTGGGTTAATGAGATGATCTGTCAAGTGCCTAGGGTGTTCCTCAACATGTTAAATGAGACCTATCATACATGGGCTTCTCTTCCTTGCTCCGAGATGGGCTATTCTAAACACAGAAGGGAAGCCAACATTTTTCTGGCAGAGGAAGAAGTTTTAAGTTTAATGTGTGACATATTCATTGCCAATCCCTGTGGTTATGAAGATGCCTACATGGGGTTTAGCCTCTCATGGGCATGGACTCACACAGCATCCATTTGTTCTTTGATGACACATAGAGAGATTAGCTTTGGCGAGAACACAGGATTTTATCTCCTGAATGAAAGAATATAATTGCATTGAGACATGTCCTTATTCTCATCTCCCACTTGGAACTCTGTTCTGTGACCCTGTTGTGTGAACTTTTCCTGAAGAGACATGAATAAATATCTACTAATCCCACAGATAGGACCCCAATCTCAAATCAAAGAAATGATTCTACCAAAGCCTAGCTTGATGAACCAATAAGTGTAATGGGACTGTTTGTGGGAGGGCAAGCGGGCAGCTATACTACCTAAGAAAAGTCTGTCTCCCTGAGCAACCGTTAATTTATATATCCTTGTGGGGTATGTGTGAGCCCCTCTTCCCCTGTAATGGACAGTTAATGAACCCAATATTTTGGAGTGACAGTTCAAGAGGGCAGTGGCCATGATATACGCTGAGGCTACTATTCTGCAACAGGCCCCTCAGTCAGACCTCTTCCGTCATTGACAGAGCTCCATGCACACCCTTGCTCAGTCAATTGGTTGGAATTCCTGTTCCTCGGCTGGTGCCAGAACTTTCTGATCTACAGGCAAGCAGAGCCAGTCCCTTTCACTGAGGCAGTGCCAGGTTATCACAAGCTCCTTCCTCTCTTCAGGAACCACATTTTCTGGTTTACTTGATTGAGTTTAGCACAGCTTCATAAGTGGACCCTAAAAGTGTCCGTGGATTTTATCAATAGCAAAACTTACTAAACAAGCAAAGCTGGATCCCAGTACTAAACAAAACAAAGCTGAACATCTATAGCCACATCAAGTTCCAAGGTAAGAACTTCTGGGTTGTTTGTTTTCATGTTGTTATATAATACTTCCAAATGGCAGTTTTCTATTTAATTGTAATATCTTTAATCTAATATATTGCTTATTTTAGCAAATTATAAATTAATTTATAACTTCAGTGCAATTATAGTAGTAGTATATTACCACTAATTACTATATACTATTATAGTTTATTGTTTGTAGCTCTATCTAGTTGTGATGCTTATAAAAACAGTAGTTCTACTACTATAAATGTTATACATTTTGAGCAGACTTAGTAGATTTTAAGTTACGTGAACTGAGTATTATAGCCATAATATTCAGTGAGAGTGATGAGTCAAATGTGTTCTTGAATTCAGCTTTGAAGTATTTTGAGAATTTTTGTGTCTAAGAAATAAGGGAAATGGGTCTGTAATTTTCTTCTTTTTCTGCTTTTGGTATAAAATTGATTCTAGCTTTGTAAAAAAAAAAAAAAGAGTGATGTTCCTGTCTTTTCTGCCTCATGGAATAGTTTTAAAAAGTATTAGTACTAATTATTCTTTGAATGTCTACTAAAATTCACCAGTAAATTCATGTAGGCCTGAGCATTTTTTTAGTCAGAAGATTTTAACTACCTCTTCAGTCTCATGTTTTATTATAGATATGTTTAAATTGCTTATCTCCTCTTGGTTTAATTTTGGTAGGTTATATGCATCTAGAAATTCATCCATTTCCTTTACATTTTCCAATTTAATGGAATGTATGTTTTCAAGTAAGACCTATTTTTTTTCTAAATTTTATTGGTATCTGTTGTAATGGCTTCATTTTCATCTCTAATTATTATTAATTTTGGTCTTTTGTTTTCATTTGGTTAGTTTGGTTAACAGTTTGTCAATAATTTTATCTCTTCAAAGAAACAACTCTTTGTTTCACTAATCCTTCATACTATTTCTGTTTCCATTTCATTATTTTCCACTTGATCTTGATTATTTATTTCTGTCTACCGATTTGGAGTTTGGCTTGTACCTCTTTCTCCAGAGCTCTAAGGGATATTGTTGGAGAATATTATTTTAAGGTGTGTTACATTTGTTTATGCTGTGGAACATTTGTTTAATGATGCAAAGATATGTTGCATTCTTTTGTGTTGTATTTGTTTAACTCTGTGAAGCTGTGATATTTTTCCTGTCTAAAACACTTGATGGTCTAATAAAGAGCTGAACAGCCAATGGTGAGTCAGGAGAAAGGATAGGTGGGGCTGGATGGCAGAAAGAATAAATATAAGGAGAAATCTGGGAGGAGAAGAAGAAGGAGTGAGAAGAGGAGAATGCAAGGGGCCAGCCACCCAGGAACACAACCAACAATGGAGTAAGAAAGAAAGATACTCAGAAATAGAAAAAGGTAAAAGCCCGGATGCAAAAAATAGATGGGATAATTAAAGTTAAGAAAAGCTGGCAAGAAACAAGCCAAGCTAAGGCTGGGACTTATAATTAAGAATAAGCCTCCATGTGTGATTTATTTGGGAGCTGGGTGCTGGGTGGAAGAAGGCTGAGGCAGGGAGACGCTGCCAGCTGCCATGAGGAGAAGCATGATGTAAGATACCGGTAAGCAAGGTATAGATTTATAGAAATGGGTTAATTTAAGATATAAGAACAGATACCAAGCAGCCTGCCATGGCCATACAGATTATAAGTAATATAATTTTTTGTGTGTTTACTTAGGGGATGCCAGTGGGAGAGATTTGTCCTGACTGTGGGCCAGGCAGGACCAGGAAAACTCTAGCAACAGCTGGGTGGTGGGCTGCCCCCAAAAGCAAAAACAACCAACTACAGTATATCATTGTTATTTATTTGGTATGTCTCTGATTTCATAATGTACGCATTTAGAGCTTTAAACTTTCTCTCTTAGGACTTCTTTCATTGTATCCTATAGGTTTTGGTATGTTGTGTTTTCATTTTAATTTGATTTTAGCAATTTTTGTCTCTTAGGACTTCTTTCATTGTATCCCATAGGTTTTGGTATGTTGTGTTTTCATTTTAATTTGATTTTAGCAATTTTTATTTAAGTCCCATTTGTCATTAAATATTGTGGTGTTTAAACTTCATTAGTTTATAAATATTCTAGGGTTTTTTATTTCAATTTTTCAATATTTGTTAACACTTTATTTGGTGTCCTTAATATATCACTGATTTTTGTTCCATAGGCTTATGAGAATATATAGTTTGCAATTTTTGATGGGACATACTGTAGCTGTCAGTTAAGTCTAATTAAATGATATCATTTAATTTGCTTTTTTATTGCTTGTTTTTGTTGAGAAGAGTGACCAGTGGGTTATTAACATCTCCCATTACTTTTGTGCTAAGTTTCACCTGTAGCTTTACATTTCCTAGTGTTTGTTTTATGAAATTGGGTGCACCTTTGCTTGGGGCAACTATATTTAGCATCATAATGTCCTCTTCACGGATTGTTCCCTTAACCAGGATAAAGTGATCATTTTTATTGTTTTATACTGTTTGCCAGGTATTAGAACAGAAACAACTGCTTGTTTCCTGGCTCTGTTTCTTTGGAATATCTCTTCCCATCCGTTTACTCTAAGTAAGTGTCTGTCTTTTATGATGAGGTGTGAGTATTTGAAGGCAGCAAATAGATGGCTCTTCTTCTTCTTCTCTCCCCCGAGTTTCCTATCGTGTGTCTTTTGATTGGGGAAATTGAGATCATTAATATTCAGAGTTACTATTGAAGCTATGTACTGCTCTCCTTATTGAATTTCTCTTGTGTGTCTTTCATTTCTTCCTTATTTCACTCAGCTGCTTTTCTGTATTCTCGTCCAGCAGCTTATTTTCTTCATCAATTTCTTTCAATAGACTTATAATCATTCTTTTCAGTTCTGTCTGGGATTTCATCTAACTCATACTCATTAGATGCCATTGCTGCAGTATTATTAAGTTTTGGAGGACTTACGCTGTGTTAGCTTTTTATGTTTCTTATGTTACTACATTGGACTTTACAGGTCTGATGTTATATATAATATATATACATACACATATTTTATATATATATATTCTTTACTTTTTATCAGCTATTATCTTTCAGTTGAAAAATTTGACATGTTCATGTGGGACTTGGATGCTGGAGAGCTGAGTTCCCCACTCCAGGAACTCAGCTGTCTGGTGGGAACTGTGCAGTGAATTACTGGCACACTTACGCTGAAGTGAACTTCTCAAATCCCTCTGACTCCAGACGGTTCTGTGTGGTACTGTATGCAAGAGGGGCAATTAGGAGCTATTGGTCTCTGTGGCTTCAGTGTTCTTGGGGTTCTGGCATGTGGGGGAAAGGGAAGCTCTAAGTCTTTTCCTATCAGTTCCCTTGGGTTTCTGTGCTTCGCCATGGCCTCTGCTGGTCCTACAGTTCCAGTGTGTATGGGAGACAGCTATCCCTCACAGATTCTGTTCTTTCCTAGGCTGCTTGATTAGGAAGCCAGGTCACCAAGCCTTGGAGAGCACATCCAGCTGGGCAGTAATTTTCAGCTTTCCTGTCTGCTCCCTGGTTTAATAACATTCTTTACAGACCTTGTCTCTTGTAAGATAAGAGCTTAATGTGTGTTATTTTCATGTGGAGCCTTTTGAGACATAATTAGGTCATAAGAGTGGAGCCCTTGTGAATCGGGTTAGTGCCCTTATAAAAGAGACTGTAGAGAAATATGTAGCAACAATAATAGTTTGAAGTGTATAGATAAAATGAGTAATTTGTCTTTTGGGGGGAAACATAAATTGCAAAACTAGAATCAAGAGAAGAGAGGAACAGCAATATTGGGGAAAGGATAAAAGACATCAAAAAATTTCCCATCAAAATTGAGGACTTTCAGATCTCTCCTTGGATCGGGAGTCTACAGGCTTTGAAATGTGACAGAGGCACTGTAGAGGGATGTAGAAGCACCCGTTCTAACTGTGGCTGTGATCTAACCCAGGTCTGTGAGAACACACAGTTGCAGTTCTTTGGCTAGGATGAGCACAGAGTAGGGTTGTTGCAAAAGAAATTCTATGATCTATCCATCATGAAGTTGATTGGTGGGTGCTGGGGGTTTTGCAATGGTTGTGGTGTGTGTTTGCACAGAGGGAAAAGGAGCAGCTCTGCCCATATCAAAGCTGTGGGACTGATTCCAACACCCTAAGCTGTGACCTTTATTTTGGACCCTGGTGAACTATACTCAGGTCCATAAGAAACCAAGGGACAGGCTTTATTTTTTAGGGTGTTCTGTCACTTCAGGATAATTCTTAAATTTTTGAATGATTGTTAAAACTAAACCAGAATCCTGCATGCAATCTCCTAAACATGCAATCTCCTAAACTTAGAAACATATATGACAAAATATGTTGCATAAAGTGCACTGTATTTGCTCTCTAGCCTGTGGTGGGAAATGTCCTCCTCATACGCTCATGTATTTGAACACTAGGTCCCCTAATGGAGTTGTTTGTGAAGGTTATTGAGCCTTTAGGAGGTGGAGCTTTGCTGAAGGAAGTATGTCAGTGGGGGCAGGCTTGAGGTTTTCGCCCTACTTCTTATTTTCTCTCTTTGATTCCTGCGTGGAAGCAATGTGAGGAATGAACATCTTGCTCTTGCTTCTGTGTCTTCCTTGTCCGTTGCCAGGCCTTCCCTGCCATGTGGACTACAGCCTTTTGGAACTGTGACTTAGAACAAACCCATTCTCCCTTAAGTTGCTTTTGTTAGGGTATGTTTTTCCCACCACAACAGAAAAGCAACTAATACATGACCCTTTGTAGGAAGTTGTCTTCTAGCACCTGCTCAGGTGGCACCAGCCGCTTTTTATCTTCTTCTGCTTAAACAAAGAAGGCATTAGAGAATGTGTAAGGTAGAGGAAATTGGTCTAAAACCCTCCTTATTTACTATATAATTGTATAGTTAGGGTACCAGAGGTAGTAGAAGGCTCAAATGACACAGATTATCAATTTTTGAGAATAAAGTAAGAGTCTGTGAAAGACAAAGGGAAGAAAAGAAAGTTGAAATAAAAGACATCATCATCTAAGTAATGTGGAGAAAATAAATTTTAATAGCACAAGAAAAGAGTGACAAGTACTAAACAAATACAGGGATGTGCAACAAAATCAGCCATGTAGAAAAGTCACTCATTTAGATGATTTGTAGCGATGCTTCTCTGGTTCAGGTGCAGTTTTGATTACTGAAATTAAAACTTTGAGTCTGGGAATTGGGAAAGATGTGATGACAGTCATGCCACAGCATGGGAAGGGCTATTGCTTCTGTGAGAGAGGAAGTAGTGGAGGGTACCTGGCTTTGGGAAGCCCTGCCCAGGGAAAGCTTAGGCCACGCCCACTGTCTTTGACTCTCAGGGTATATATGAAGTCATCCAGCACAAACAGAAAACTAACAACACTCAGGACAGCAGAGGTGGTGAGTAAGATATTTCATTAGAGCTGCCCATCTATTCTGCAATAAATGACGTGCCCTAGGTGGGTCTGGTGGATTTACTCATGGCCCCTGAGATCCTAAGCATTAGCCAGGTAACATGCATGGCATGAGGTGCAGTCCTCTGTGTGGGAGCATGCACGCACCTTCATTAAAGGCACATGCCTAAAGGACACTGCCAATTTCTTCCTGTTTCAAGCCACTATCTCTCTTCCCTACTGACTTCAGTGGCTTAAAACTCAGAGGTAGGGTCATGAGTAAAAGCAAAGGTATAGTCCTCTGATGCATTGTCTAAATGGAAAAGCCCACCTCCAGCAAGGGAAATGGATCTATAGTCTCAGAATCAACCTGAAGCATGCAGTACTTGATTCTATTGATGATGACTAGAGTATGGAACCTAAGGCTGCATCCATGCTAGTCAGGTGCTTTACCACTGAGCCATACCCACCGGACAGTTACCAGATTTCTAGTTGTGCATCAACCAAATATTGCAGTTTTCTGTTCTGGTGGTCAAGAACTTCAATGAAGATATTTACTAACTAGTTCTTGGCTTAGGTCCCAAGTGTCAACAAACACCTGATTCTTGTGAAAACAAACAAACAAACATACGAACAAACAAATAAAACACTGTTTCTTCAGTTCCAGTAGAAATTGTTGGGGTTTGTTTTTGTTTGTTTTTTCCAGCTAACACAAAGGCTTCATCAGCTATTTCTTTTTTAAATGCTTTCTATCTTCCTGGAACTCACTCTGTAGACCAGGCTGGCCTCGAACTCACAGAGATCTGCCTGGCTCTGCCTCCCGAGTGCTGGGATTAAAATAAAAAAAAAATGCTTTCTATCTTTAGGAGAAAATCACAAATGAAAATATGTAGGACGTCTGATGTTTATTAAAACAAATGTTTAAGAGAATGTACTATTAGAGGTTTGCTTATATCCCATACATTATACATCTATAGAGCCACACACCCCTAAGGGATGAGACCCTGTGGACCAGAGAATCCTAGAGATGGGGATATGTGTTCATCCTGAATAACCTCTGATCTCCCTTGGTGCATGTACTTTGTGCAGTACTATCTGTGAGGTATGAGCCATGCCTCCCATTTCACATGTTGAACTCAGGAATCTGAGGGAAGAGGATAATAAGTTCAAGGCCAGTCTTGGCCATGGAGGAAGTTAAATGTCAGCTTGGGTAACTTAGTGAGATCCTCTTTCAAAATGAAAAGTAAAGCCTTGGAATATGGCTCAGTGGTAGAGCATTTGATTCACATGTGTGAAGTCTGAGTTCAACTCCCAAGTGCAGCATCACTACCAGCATGAAGCTTGTTGCTCGGAAATAACATTTCCGTCTATGTCTTCACTGGAAACTTCCAATAGCAGTAGATAGTGCAACAGCAGGAGTGACTTTAAGGGCATTTGCTCTAAACCTAGCAATACCTGGTTTAGTTTACTAGAACTCCTGGTGCGAAAGAAATAAGTTTCCATGTATAGGCAAAGTGAAGGTCCTTACATTCTGCTTCATTGACATACCAAGGAGACAGTTGTTCTGTTGTCCTCAGAAGGCTTACTTCATGATGTGAGATTGGCTGGGAAGTGTCTTCCTCATTTATGCTCACCATGGCTCTCAAAGGGGCATTTCTCCACTCTGAAGAAGCATGTAGCTTTTTGTCAACATTTGGATGACAGAGCATATGAATCTGCTCAATCTATAAAAGCAGAATTGAATCTAAAGCCTAGAAAGGTCCACTTGTTCCTCAGAATGACTCACACTGATGAGGCATCCCAGCACACAGATCTTCAGTCCTGAGTTCATCTAGCTGATGAAGATGGGAGTCCACAGCCAGAATTCTGCAGCACTGTGCTTGGCAGGGTTGTACATGGCGGTCGGAATTTTATTAAGAATTATTGGACAGTGGTAACCATTTTTGAGTATGCTTGATTTTCAGTTCTCAAGTAATGGGTGAAAAGCTCTGTAGAAGCCTTAATCACACGCTTTTCAATTTAAGGGAGCTCTGAGAAACCTACTGAACAGGAGCTGAGTTATGTTACATTTGTCTCAAAGATACGGCATCCCTAGAGTCTGTGAATCTAATTTATGAATCCCCAGATTCCTACTCACATGTCATTGCTTTGGTGTATGGAAATCTCTTTTTTTTTAATTTAATTTAATTTAATTTAATTTTAATTTATTTTATTTTGGCAATCTCTTAAAGCATCTTTGTATCTAAATCCATTGAAAGCAGTATGCTGAAAGACAAATGTTTCCCCACAACTATAGCCAAGACAGGGATTCAACCCCAGTGTCCACCAGCTGATGAATGCATAAAAAGTATATCCAGAAAATGCACTATGTGATACTATTCATCCCTAAGAAGGATGAAATTTTATAGTTTATAACCTGAATAAGCCTGGGGGACATGCTAAGCAAGCCAAGCCAAGCACAGAAAGATAAATACAGCATGATTTCACATACATTGAACCTTTCAAACTTGATTTTACAGAAGTTGAAAGTAGGTAATGGTTCCAAGAGGCAAGGGGATGGGAAGCTAGAAGGATGTTAGCCTGTGTGTGCCATGTCATGTCATAGCTAGACATGGAAATTAGCTCTGGTGTTACATCACACAGTTGGGTGAACACTGGCAGCAGTAATGCACAATCATGGCAGTTCTTTTTTTTTTTTTTTTTTTTTTTCAGAATCTTGGAGGCTAAGCAGGATCCCAAGTTCTCAGCCAGTGTGGGGATATAGCTTAATAGTAGAATTCTTACTTAGCATGCTCAAGGCCCTGGGTTTGATCTTTATTACAGTAAAAACAACAATAAGAAAGCCAGCAAATATACTCTATATCTCCAGGTAGCTAGACAGTCTCATCATAAAATGTAAAAACTTATGGTAGGTGATGGATATCTTAATTACTCCGGCCATTATATAATGTACATACATATTGAAGCATAATATCGTACCCTATAAATAGATATCCTTGGGGAAACCTAAGTTGAGGCCACAGCCTGTGAGTCTAGGAATTGAGATGCCCATCTGTAAGACAAGCTACTACCACAGAAAATGAGGAAATGAATTTTGGTGGATTGTTTTATGGGTTAAATCCAAATTACAAGAAAGCTTTGTTGACCTGTAATTTGTAAATTGCTACTGACCACTGAGCTAACTTCAGCTTCCATCCAAACTAAAGATTTGAGCCAATATTTCCTTCCAAATCAGTAGTTCCTCCATATTGAAATGGTTTCTAAGGCCAATGTACTCTTACTTTCTGCATTCCTGCTAATGTCCTCAACTCTACCCAAGGGACCAACTCACCTGGCAGGCTAAATCCCTTCCACTTCCTTCCTAGAAATATGCACCCAGATTTCCAAATACGTGAAGCTATGCTACAAAAACGATACCACTGAGATGCAGATGACCTAATTCTAGTCTCTGCCCCTACTGCTAGTTCATCCTAAGGACAAACAGGCAGAGAAGATAAGAATACCACTGATGATCCCTTCAAGGAACCTGAAGATAGCTGGCATTCCTTTTTGTGGTGCACCTTATGTGTCAAGAGGAGACTCACGTTCCAAAACTGAAGTCTTATTTTCCCCCACCATTTTTGGTGGTGCTGGGATTGAATCCACGACTTCAGTGCATGCTAGACAAGCACTCTACCATTGAGCTACAGACCCATATGCAAAGCACTGCAGAAAATGCAGTAAGATGAATTTATCACTAGGTGGCATCACAAAGAACATGAACTTGGGCTTCAGTCATCAGCAGTTTGCCAAGTTTTTCTCTTGCTTAAGCATTATTTTGTAATATTAGAACTTGGTCATTCCTAGTGTCTCTCTGTGATCAGGAAGGAGTAAATGTATCACCACTCTACCGTTTTAGGTCTTTCTCTTTAGGTATGCATGAACAGACATTATCATATCGATTGCAACCTTTTAGCAATGCTAT
Source organism: Peromyscus attwateri (assembly GCA_902168425.1). Taxonomy (NCBI): domain Eukaryota; kingdom Metazoa; phylum Chordata; class Mammalia; order Rodentia; family Cricetidae; genus Peromyscus; species Peromyscus attwateri. The sequence goes on from CABHPP010095174.1 coordinate 45,618, forward strand.
AAAATTAAACTTAAAATAAAACTAAGAAGTGATGTTAAATGACAACCACATTACTTGGAAGAGAAATTGTGCAGGCCTCTTAGGCATTTTCTACAAACATGGCTGTCATTGCTGCTGGAAGAGTGGTCTGGCACCTGTTTGCCTGCATCTCACAGCCAGCCCTTGCAACCTTCATTGACTGCCTTTCCTCAGCAGGGTTGACACTTGCCTACTGCTATATGTAGTTATGGCCTGCTGGCCTGCTGCTGGGGAAACTGCTCTTAGACAAGCAGCTGGCCACCCTGCAACCTCTTAGAATCAAAGTGCTTTGCCATGGGTTGCAAAGTAATCTCTGTCCATAAGGACTTCAGGCAGCCTCCGAAGGTATCCAAACCTTAGGGAATGTCCCTGAATGTATGTTTTAGTGAGCCAAGCAGTTTCAGATTTGCCTTGTATTGTGTCACGTAGAGTGGGCATGATAAGACTATCCCTGGTGAGCCCCTGTCCCTGGAGTAGTGTCAGTTATGGGGCAGCAGGAACCATGTGCTGAGAAGTACAGGGAGAGAGCTGTGAGGCTGTGAGGAAGAACACTGTCTTCCCTTACCAGCTCACTCCTGCCAGAGTTGCTGAGCATTGTGCGTGGCTGAGAAGGGCTGCAGAACTCCCACTGCTAAGGCAGAGTTTTCACACTCCTCCCAGTTCTCTTGTGTCCTTCTAGCATCATTTCCGATTATAGCTCCATGGTGTTTTGGGTTTTTCTTTTTTTTTTTCTGTCTTCCTTGATTCTAACAAGACTTTGAGTTTCTAGGGAAACCACTAAATATTGCCTGCCATCAAATACTCCAGAGTTTTCATAATAAGGCATCAGCAGTGCTTCCATACAATGGAGGGACTAAATTCTTAGACTGTTTCAATTTGGGTGGAGGAGAAGTTGTAATACAATAGGAATATTATGAGTTAGGTAACTTCCACGGGTCTTCTGTGTTTAGTATTGTCCTCTCTGTGTCTGGGACAATATATAGACAAATGTATCTATGATGGCAAGAAATGAAAGGCCAAGTTTTTGAGACTATATTATGTAATATTGGTGGTAACAAGAACTTGCGGCGGACATGCACATGCATGTCCTCACTCCACCAGGGAAGCCTCACATAGCCAGTGGCTGCAGAGCATCATTCACCGGTGCTTGGTCTGACGTGGACTGGGTGGGTTCTGAACTCTGACCATCTAACAAATTAGCCCGCTGTAGCAAAACTGTATCATTGAGGCAATGGTTCTCCTTTGGGGGGAGGATAATTTAGGTGCCAGATTTTACAATTTAATAAAAAAAAAGTTATTTGCTACAGAAATACGTTTCATATGGTGGTCACAGCTCCCCGGTGGTGATATTTTTACACACTGGGCAGCAGAAGGGAAAGGTTATAATCAGTACCAGTTTCGTGGTAAATGAGCATCTTGATTGGTGGGCCCTGTCGGTCTTCTCTCATGACGGTCATCTCTCTCAAAAGGGAGCATGCCTGTTTCCTCAGCAGCTGAATGCTAGTTCTGCCCAGGCTTAATCAGTAGCCTGCCGTGAACTGAAAAAGGCAGCAAACTAGCTTCCAAAAGGGCCAGCATCATCTTCTCCTTGCTGAATCCACCAAAGCTTTGGTCCTGAATTGCCTACCCTGTCTCAGCCTCTGAGCCTAGAAGGAAAACTTGGTCCCCAGCTCTGTACCTTGCCCTGGACTTATGCATGAGTTAGCAAAGAAAATGAGGGGGTGGAACTTGGTAAAGAGATGGGGTATATTCAATTCTATTCAATTTCTTTTTTAAAATTACATTTTTTATTGTGGTGTGTATAAACACATGCAAACGTGAGTATGTACATCACACACACACACACACACACACACACACACACACTTATACACTGTAGCACTCCAGTGGAGGTCAGAGGACAATCTGAAGGAATCAGATCTCTGTTTACCATGTGGGTCCTGGGGATCAAACTCAGTCTTTAGCTTGGTGGCAAGGGCTTTATCTCCTGAGCCACCTCATTAACCTGATTCTTCTTTTTCTTAATTGCCCAACTACTTTCTTAATGCTATTGGATATGGATTCTGGATGGATCATTTAGATAATGTAGGGTAGATATTGGATTAATCAGATACCCTTCTCAATATGGAACTATGTCTGTGAAAACCTAAAATGATAGGAAGTTGTTAAATTATATTGGCAAGAATTAAAGGTGTGATTCCAGGGTGTGTGTTTTTCCTGTGGTTGGTAAGGAATGTTTAGTAAGTATGTGCTAGAGCTCCAAGGCCAGTTTTTCTCTTCCCTTTCTCTGGGTCTCCTAAAAAGCCATTTTCAAGTCTCTGTTCATTATATGTCATCCCATGAGTTTCAGTCAACTTTGTGTTTTGAAAAGATGTGCAATGTGAGCTTTTTATTTCCAGACAGAGGAAGAAGGAAGGAAACAGTACAAAGCAGAATTCAGCTGTTCACCAAGGGGCATGCTGGCCATCCTGAGGGTCCCCATGACACTGTCAAGCCAAATCGCTCTGACAGACCATGACACTTTGCTCTTTCAGGGAAGCAGTAGAAAAACAACCTCCAAGTTCTTTTTGTTCCTCCTTCCACTGCAGCCCTGTGGGGAATTTAACTCAACAGCTACAACATTGTGCAAACTCTGGTTCTCATGAAGGAAAAAAACTGGTCAATTTAGACATGCCGGCTTGCGTTCATACTGCAAAGTGGAAAACATTCTCTGCTGGAAGGTGGCATGGACTTCCTCCTCCCAGGAAACGAGGGATTTTGATCCCTCATTCCCGACAGTACCATTGAGTGACAGTCGGAATAAATGGGCTGACGTGTCATTGCCTTGTTTGCTTGGATTAAAAGCAAGGCTTCTGGGAAACATCTCTGGTTTATTTATATTCATATTTTTTTTCTAATTCACTCTGGAGCTAGCTGTTCTTGTGAGAGCAGTTATATTCATATAAACCTTGCTTACAGCTAACAGCGTGTCTATGGAGTCCAAGCATCTTTTCTGCTATTCTCTCCCTTTCTGAGTATTCACCAGCCAAGATGACCTTTTACCACTGGCTATTGGAGGCTGAGTGGTTCTCAAGTGTTGCTGCTGACTGATCTGGAAGAGCAGCTAGCCCGTGCACAAACAAGCAAGCATCTACTGATAATTGGAACAATTGAGGCCCATTTTGATGGGATGCTAATGCATGTTTTGTGATACAACTTAAATGTTCCTAAAATAAGGAAAAGATTGAGCCATCAAAACAGACACATTTAAAACTACCCTTCTGAGCCCCTGAAGAAATTTCCATAAAAGACACAGGTGTCTGTGATCACAGGGGACGACCATTTTATCTCAGAGTGGGTGTTTCTGTGCTGAGGAAGCTGCCACTGCTGCCACCGGGAGGCAAATGACATGAAGAATGGGCTCCGTGTGAATCAGGAGTCACACACTTGGCCACTTTTTCTGGAGCCCTGCTCTGCTCTCCCTTGTGAAAAGGCAACATTTTCATCCATGTGTCTTATCTCTTTCTTGATTTTACCCTTTAAATTCTTCAAGTTGTAGGAACAGAAAAAGACCTATCTATTTAAAATCTTGTAGGGCTGAGGAATGTAACTCGGTAGTGGAGTAGTTCCCTAACATGCATGCAGCCTCCTGTGATATAGAGGTTCCCTTCTCTATACCACAAATGGAAATCTTGGGCATAGCTACACTCATGTTGTGTCAACAAGTGCATGTACATCATGGCGTAGGCTACTGAGACAAATGAAATCCCAAACAAGCAACAGTTACAAACTTCTTCAGCACAGTCTAACTGTGAGAGAGCAGGGACTTCTTGATGAGGTTCTTCTTTCTGTCCACAAAAAGTGTCCACATGGTGCATGTGCCAACTGACTGATAGATGAACAAATATCACCTAGAGTTTCGCTTACATGAACACATCAGCATGCATCACCACCCCAGCCAAATCCCCCACTACAGCTGTGTTCTTCCTGATCCAAGGAGCGTGTTGTTCTCTGCATCCAGCAAATGTGAGGTTTGCTAAATACTCAGTACTTCTAGAGGCAAGGTGGACCTGAACCATCTAGATCAGATGACCCAGGAGGAAGAAGATTGGATAACCAGTGTTCCTGGAGAGGAGTCAGCACCCAAGAAAGGAAAAAGTCTCGGGCCAGTCCATCCTCAGCTGTTACAATGGTGTGCCAATGTGTAAAGAATGTGTTCATTCACCTCATCCTTTTGGAGACTAGGAAGTCTAAGAGCTTGGTATTCGCATACAGAGAGGGCCTTCTTGATATACATGAGAGAAGCTATCACATGGGGACACAGGGCTTAGACTTCTCTTCTTCCCATGAGGACACTACTGCCATCATGGAGGCTCTGCCCTATGACTTCTTCTAATCCTGATCACCTTCTCTGTACCTCATTTCCAGATGCTATCAGAGGAATTAAGTTGTCAGTCCATGAATTTTTAGGAAACACATTTAAACCATAGCAGAGAAGTGTCTAGTTTCTACTGATATCACCTTCTCTGTAAAATGTAAAATGCACTATTTTGTGATGTACTAAATGAAGTTTCTACCTTTATGTGTGTCTTCAGGGTTGTATAAAGACAAAGAAAGCTGATCCAAGGCTGTGCTTCTTAATGTTACAAGTGCAGGTGGCATCACATAGGGGCCATTCCCAGAGTACAGGCATTATGACCTGTCAAGTTAGATTTGATCATTCACAGTGATTGTGGCCACATGGGACATCTAAGCACTCCTCTCCTTTATTCAGTCAGACTGCACTGTGCAATATGAGTAAAACCATTTTATTTTCAGTGAACATGTGCAACAGACATTATTAAGGTAAATTACCTTTTCGGGGGAACCAGTAAGGTTATAAATTGGTTTGAAGGACAGTTATTCAGAGAGCAAACAAGTACACAGACAGCCAGGACATGAACATGCATAACTGGGGTGAGGTCATCCACAGCCATGGCAGTGTAGTCTTCCTGCCAGACTCACATTGCATGACAATGTACCGACACACAGCAGAGCTGGCTGGAAGCATGTGTCAAGTCAGAGGTCACAATGCCCCTTTAGTCCTTGTTTCAGTGCTGGCCACGAATTTACTCAGACAAATTATCACCAGGCCCCAGAGACAACTGCTGACACCGAAACTGCTCTGTGCTTCTCAACCTTATCGAGCAGAAATTCGGAAATCAAGTTGTATTTCTATTTTTAAAAACTAGAAAATTAATGTTCTTAAAGAGGAGAAATAATTTTTCTCAGAGACAAAATGTTCCTATAAGGTGGGTATATACAGGTACAAAATATATGCTATAGACATATTCAGAGACAAGAGCTGGGGCATGATGAACCAATGCATAAAGGTGCAAGAGATCACTGAGGCATGAGGTTAACTTTAAGACCTGTGAACTAGGAGAAATGTTCATAATGCTCACCCATAAAAAAGGCTTTACCTCTTGGTTTATAAAGAGGAGAGAAGGACCGCCACCATCAGAGGATGTTATAATGCTAAAGGTAACATGAAGAGAGAGAAGCAGTGTATGATACATACCTTTTTATGCACACACATGTAAAGATTCATTCATATATGCATATGTAGTTTACATTGTTTTCCAGAAAAAGACTAGAGAGAAAAAAAAGCACAAGATCTATTTCCTTTGCTCTTGGAAAAGTACATGCCTGTGAGTACATATCCATCTATGCGCATATAATGCCCACCTGCATACTTGTACAACAGCATATATATGTGTGTGTGTGTGTGTGTGTATGTGTGTGTGTGTGTGTGTGTGTGTGTACATATGCATTCTATTTATTGGCTTTATTCAGATGGAAATGCCCTGCCGTGAGCGACTTCTGTTTTCTCTTCTATGCCAAGCCGACAGAGGATGGAAAGGTCTATTCACACAGTTACAGTGATTGTGTGGAGTGTGGTTTGTGGGATATAGGATTCCCTCACCATTTCTGACAGCAGTAGGGAACCTAAATGTCTTAGAGCCTTGGGTGTCATGAGTCCCAGAGAAGCATGGGGAACCAGTGTTCTCATTGCAAGTCAGACAGACCAAACAGCTAGGGTCAGAGCTCCTGTGGCAAAGTCAGCACCACAGAAGCCTTTCCCATCAGGTCTCAGTTCAGTTTTTCACAAGACACCATGACCACCAGCTGCCAGGGCAGTCTGCACTCTACTGGGAGGGATTTTTCTGGGGCAGGAAGAAGCAAGGACCTCTTGGCACTGGCATAATATATGCTGGCGCTGGACTTAGCACTTTTCACTCTGGGATCCTTTCCCAGCATGATCTGGTTAACCCAAATGAAGGACTTCCTGTATCTATTTGTCTTTATTTCTTTTGTTGTTGTTGTTGTTAACTTGGGATTAAAATATAATCATAACATTTCTCCATTCCCTTTCCTCCCTCCAAATCCTCCCAAGTACCCTTCCTTGCTCTCTTTCAAATTCATGGCTCTTTTTTTCATTATTTGTTATGGTATGCATATATGTACATATATTTATATTTCAAAGTATGACCTGCTCAGCCTGTATGTTACTTGTATGTACATTTTCAGGACTGACCATTTGGTATTGGATAACCAATTGGTGTGCTCTTCCCTGCTCTCCCAGGATTCCTTAGTTATCTGCCCTGCATCTAAGGAAACATTGGGAAGGAAGGGGCAGAAAGATTACAAGAGCCAGAAGATCAGGGAGTGTGCCGTAAGATTGAATCTTCTAATGTCAGAAACTATACCCATAAACTCTCACCAACATAACTGCCTCAATGAGAGCCAAACAAGGGTGACACTAATGGACTTTCCAACGTGGACGGGGACAGGGCCTCAGCCCTACACAAAGCACTACAGGCTTGTCTTTATTTCAGAGGGTAGAAACACTGTCCTGTGGGAAAACAAAGGGTTTCTGGGTTCCCCGGGTGGTGCGTTTGTAGCCCCTGACCTGAATGCAGTAAAAGAATACTGCTTTAATGTTGCCTTCCTTTCCTCCTTGGACCTGGAATTCCCATGGTCTCTCAGGACTTGAGTCACTTCCAACATCTTTTCTCTAACTGTCATGGAATTGCCATGAGATGTGTGTTTCGCTCCATGGTGACCACACAGCTCTTGAAACACTCCTGAACTTGGCTGTTCTGTATCTGGAATTATTCCTCCCTATCAAACATGGGGTGGCTCACCTGAAGCAGGCAGGTGGAACCCTAGCACAGTAGTGTCATCTTGTCAGCCCAGAGAAAGGGCAAAACAGGTGTGTGTGTGTGTGTGTGTGTGTGTGTGTGTGTGTGTGTGTGTGTG